>CABHPQ010137067.1:17362-67919 GCA_902168405.1 Peromyscus aztecus
CTGTAGACAGATCTCCCAGATGTCCTGTAGACAGATCTCCCAGATGTACTGTAGACATCTCTGCCAGAGGTAATGCAGAGGAACTGTAGACATATCTGCCAGGGGTACTATAGACATATCTGCCAGAGGTGCTGCAGATGTACTGTAGACATATCTGCCAGAGGTACTGTAGACATATCTGCCAGAGGTGCTGCAGAGGTACTGTAGACATTATCTGCCACATGGGAAAGAGAAACAGATGCATCAAAGTTCTAAATAGCTCCTTGGCAGCTTTTCCAAACATTTATGGGCAGGCAGGAGATCACACAGCTTGTGCTTTCATTACCTGCCTTTCTTTTTTAAACTCTACTGTACCACACACATTCACACACTTACACGATGCACATTATACAAACACACTGCACATATACATGACACATACTACAAACACACACACTACACATGACACACATTCACAGACATTATATATACTCACAAATATGCATACTACACACACATTACACAGACATACTATATACACAGTACACATACCACATACATAGTACACATATACACTCACACACTACACACACTATACACACGCATACTTGCACACACATCACACATAGATGGGTTGCTTGGGACAGAGTGATAAGATTACTTGCAATTTAAAAATAAAACACTTTCCCAGAGCTGTTGCATTTTTTTTCTTTCCTCAAACATTCTGAGTCTCTTGTGAGGCAGTGACGACAAGACGCTTCTAACGCATCCTAATGGACACACAACCATTTGCTCTGTCTTTCCCTGATAGTTTGCATGGCCCTTGCTTTCCTGAAATAGAAGCGAACACATTTTCTCCTCAGGGTTTAGGGACTAAGCAATGGGCACCCTGGGTTTCACTCCAGTGAGGTTTTCACAGTGGAAAGAATCTTCCAGGACCTCCTTCAGGACACTGCCAAATTACTACAAGTAATTTGAAGCCTGAGTGGAGCAATGCCATGAGGTGCTGCTGTCCCTGCACCCCCTTTGTTCCATTCCCCCCACATTCTGTTTCCTTCCAGTGCGGCTCAGCCTGTCTTCGACTCTGTAAGAGCAAGTGGGTGCAGCCCCAGGAGGGAGGGGGCTTCCCTTTCTTGCTCGCCCTTCCCTATCCCTCCCTCCCCTCTTTTGCCCCTCTCATCCCCAACCCCACTCCACCCCCGCACCTCCTGTGCCCTTGCTCTGCCTTCCTGGTTTCAGTTCTGGATGATAACTGGCAATAGCAAGGAGACCATTGTACTTGACCCTCCCATTCCAGATTTCCTTTGATTTTCAGTCTCAGAAGTGTTTGCTCTTTAATCTTGTTTATTTCATGTTGAACAGTTCTGTTTGAATAGCCAGCACTTTTAGCATTACAAAAGTCCGTGTTTATGGAAGAGGACAAGACTTCCAGCTTAGAAACTGCTCCTTTGACGGAGCCTGCATATTCCAAAACATTCATTCTCTAACAGGCATTTCTGCTTCTGGAAACTTATTCATATTTATAAACAAGCATAAATGCCTTTTATAAAAGTAATTTTCTTTTGGGGTGCTAGCCGCTAGCTTTTCTTCCTTTCCTTTTCCTGATATGGTACATAAAAGAACGAAAATGATATTGATTTACATGTCTCCCCTATTAACACAGCCTAGGATAATTTTCAATACAAATCACTTAGATTCCAGCAGATGAATGCAAATTAGATCTTTTAAATCAGAAGTGAGAGAAAGCATTGAATTATAATTGCAAAGTAATATAATCAGACATCAGTAGCTTCGGATGGCTTTGTTGGTTCTGCTGTGCAGCAGAAAGGGCTGGGCATTCCATGTGAGCCCTGTTTATACCTCAAGGCCCACCTGGTCACGGACTGGCCTCTGCCTCAGTCAGGGAAGTACAGGCAATGATTCTATGGTGTGAGTGGCCTTGGTGTTTTACTTATGTATTGATCTATTTCTGTGTTCTTGCTTACATTCATTTCATTTTTGTTTTCAGTTGACATGTGGTCGGTAGGGTGCATCATGGGAGAAATGGTAAAAGGTGCAGTGCTGTTTCCCGGCACTGATCGTATCCTTCCCAGCGGCCACTGGTCTCTGTGCACCCTTCTCAATTTATGTCTTTTGTTTCTAATGCAAGACTGCTGAAGATCTCCATTCACAGCCCTCAGAGAGTTTCCGTGAGATCAAATGTCAAGTATTTGCAAGCTAGCTTCATGTTAGAATAACCTCAACTCCCAGAAAGACCTTCCATGGATGGGACAGTGGGAGACATGAAAGGTTCAGCCTTGCATTGAAAGTTCTGCCTTACTTCAGTTCTTCTGAACTCACTCTGTTTTATTATTCTGCTTTCAGAGATTCAAAAATGGAGACATATATATGTAGTGAGATAATAAATGACCAAGTCAGTGTTCACGCTGACACTTTATGGTTTTGTATAAGAAATCTTCATTTACCGTGGCAATCCAAAGATCGCCCACAAGTGTGATTTGTTTAATGCAGGTCCAGAGAACATGTCTGCACATCTAGTTTTCACCCTCGTCAACTGCTTTTCAAACACTCTGGATTATTCACTTCACTTACAGGGGAGGAATTTCTCCAAACCTGCTCTTCTTTTCTGAGATCATTAACCAGCAGTATTTAATACCTCCTTGATTAACAGTGACTAGATAAAATACCCGGAAAAGTCATTTAAATCACTCAGAGAAGTAAACGTAATCTCTCCAAAGTAGCAACTGACTAAAGGAGTCCAGAGGTCCGGGCGGACATGCTGCCGAACACCACCTAGAAACAGCCTGCCCCTTGAGGAAGCGAAATGCCTACTGTGTTTGGTCACGTTTGATGATGATCTGTCCTCATCATTCTAAGGGGAAAAATTGAAGTGATGTGTTCGTGATTTAAAAGCAGTTTTGAGTCGCTAATTATGGGCTAATGTCTAATTAGTCTGATTTAATAACATCATGTGATTATCCACTCTAAGTTTTTAACACCTGCCATCTCCATGGATAACATAATGTGTGTGTGTGTGTGTGTGTCTGTGTGTCTGTGTGTATTTCATATATAGTTCCACACACATATGTAGAGTATAACATTATAACTGCATACATACTTTCCTTAAGTTTAGAAGGAACAATTCAGAAATTCACAAGGTGGTAGAGAGTGATCAAGGAAAGACAGCACCACCTACCTTTAGCCCTCACACACAGGCACGTAGGAGCACCTACACATGCACATGTGTGCACACTCATACACATTCACACACATCTATACTGCATATGCAGCACACAAAACACCACAAATAAACAAAAAAGGTAAACGTTTTACTTCTATTTTTGCCAAAATGTTTTTCCTCTAGTCTTAAACTATGACACCCTGACTTTAAAAATATTTCTGTCCTTATTGCTATTTTGTTTCTACTAATATATTTTATTAAATGGCATCTATAAATTTACTTATTAGTGCTAATGTTAATTCTGTTTTGAAGATATGTTGGCTTGATCAAAACAAAAGTACTTCATATTTCTAAAAAGAAACAAAAACTAGGATTTCTTTCATTCCTATGAGTCAGCTACTTTTTTTTCTTAACATTTGGGAATAAATTTGAATTAGTCTCTATGCTCTTTGCTCTTCCAGAAATTCATTAGAATTGAATTACTGCAGATTAAAGCAATGTTTGCCACCTGAAGATTAGACTAATAGTTTCCACTGCTGATTGTAGCATACTGCAAGATTCCCCAGCAGAGCTACTGAACACAGCCTAGCATTATTACAATCATTGCTTGGGAGAAACTATTTCGGCATCACTGTTTAATCTGAAAGTCAAAACCCCTAGTGAACAATTTTTAAGGCCCCTGTGATGTCACAAGGTCATACCACACAGACCGTATGTGAGGCTTGGATAGTGAGTCTTTTTTTTCCTGGGTATCTCAGAGACACATATGTAAATTTCTTGGGGAACCAATTAACTGCGGTTCTTTAATGATATCAAGCCCATTGGTTTAAGTTAGTCTTTTAAATGTAAACTGTAACCACTGACTATCATAGAGTTAGCCTTTAAAGTGCAATATGTACTACTTACCTTAATAAGTATTTGTTATCAAAAGGAACTTATTTAAAGAGAAACAAATCACACTGAAAACTATTAAAGAGAGGCTTTAAAATGGAGCCAGGGATGAGGAATCTGTAAAAACACAACCTGTTCAATGCGTTATAAAGCCATGTTGCTTTCAAAGTCAATAAACACATCTATTTGAAAGCATTCTCAAAATAAACAATTTCTAAAAGCCCTTACATATCAGCCATGCACATCATTTTGATATAGTTAAATAGCAAACAGGATTTTAATAAAACTTTCATGTTCTTTATATGACAAAAAATACAACATACTGTTTTTAGTGGGAAATTTAGAAATTAGCCAAACAGTTCTTAAAGTTGTAAATATTTCATGAGTAGGTTTTTAAAAATATATATTAAATGAATCTCATTCCATCATAATGTTTTTAACTCTGTACAGATGAATAAGAATTTAGTTTCAGCAGCGGGACAGATGACTCAGAGGTTAAGAGCACTAGCTGCTCCTGCAGGGAACTTTGGTTCCATTCCCAGCACCCACAACTGTCCATAACTTCCATCCCAGGGAAACCAGGGGGATGCTTTTCTTTCATAATTTTTAATTATTTTATTTTTGAGATTATAATATAATTACATCATTTCCCCTTTCTATTTCCTTTTTTCAAACTCTCCCATATAACCCTCTCTGCTTTTGTTCAAATGCATGACCTTTTTTTCATTAATTGTTGTTATACACACACACACACACACACACACACACACACACACCCCTAAATACATACATACAACCTGCAGTTGTTTGTATATTATTATTTACATGTAAGTTTTCAGGGCTTAACATTTGATATTTATTTGATACAGTTGGTATGCTGGGCTGGAAGTTGGGGATTGCTTTCCTCTTTAAATTTAAATATAAAAAGCTTTGCCAATGCCTCACTTGGCATGTACTTTTCAACAGGTTTGAATGTAGCCCAGGCTGGCCTTGAACTCATTGTTCAGTCCAAAATCCATGTGGACATCTGATCCTCCTGTTTCCACCTCCCAAGGGCTCAGATCACAGGTATGCCCCAAGCTGCCTGGATTATACGGTGCTGGGGGTTGACCCAGGGCCTGTGTATGCTAGGCAAGCTCTGCCACCTGAGCTATTACCCCAGCTCTCTTTTCCTGACCTCACAGAAATCTGGCTCTCCCCTCTTAACAATCCAGCGTACACAGTGATAGCCAGAAATTAGCATGGCCTTCCAGATGATGTGTCCTAGGATGGAGCACAGTGTCCTGCAGCCCATCTTCAATAGAGTCAATAATGGTGAGTGAAACCATTTGCATTAGTGATGTCACTAGAGTGAAAGGGTCTTGGAGCCTTCTCATCTCTAAAACATAGATGTCAAATCTTTTGTCAACTTTCAAAATGCAATCACATGCAAGGAAGACAGATCAATGTTTGTGAAGCCAAAACACTGCCCCAGGAAGAGGCTGCCCTTTCCATCAGAAAATGAAGACTGCCATGGGAAGTTAAGAACAGTCTCCTAAAGAGCCTATGCAGACAAGGAGTCCAGGAAGTTACCCTTCAATAGCTTACAAAGTGTTGCTTCTGCAGCATATCCTAATACATGTTAGAAAACATAATTCTTGTCTACTTTTGATTTGTAAAGATAGATTACAATAATAGACTTATAAGAAAAACCATTTCTTGTGAAAACCACATGCATCGCATGTCCAATAGTAGGCCCTGGAGGTCCTTCCTCACTGAGTCACTGAATCAGGTTCAAGACTGCATGCTCTCGCTTATCATACATACTTCCTCCTGTGTCCACTCTTAAGGAACACACTGTTAATGAATTGTGCCTAAAACACTTCTTCATGTTTTGTGTTATCAGAAACTGAGGGATATTTTTGAGATAAAAAAGAACATTCCCAAATAAAAAATAACACAACTAAAAACTTTGTTCTCCGCCCCGCCCCTGTAGAGCCTAGCACACACCCCTGAGCTGCATTCCCAGCTCCAAACTAAAATCTTTTCAAAGGAATGAAACAACTCAAACACAACCAACAATAGAGAGAACTCTCATGTGCATGTGCGTGTGCGTGTGCGTGTGCGTGTGCGTGTGTGTGTGTGTGTGTGTGTGTGTGTTTATACCCTGATCTTACAAATGGCCTCAAGTGTAAAAGTGCTTTTAAGACCTAATTTTATTATGATTACTAAGACAAGCTGGGGTCACTGTATGGTGTGTGGAAGATGTTTCTGTGTAGCTGAACTCACTGTGTGTGTGGGAGACACCTGTGCTCTCCTCAGCTGACCTCATGGGAAATGCAGCACTCAGTTCTCTTCCTCCTCTGTACAGTCTTTCCTCCACAGGAGCTCAGTAGTCTTGGCTATCATATCCCCATTTTCAAGACAGTAAAGTGTGAAAGAGAGAAAGATTGGGACTTTTCCTTTCCCTGACTTCTTTCCAGAGAACTAGCCTGTTAAGTGTGCTGTGGTATGGAGTGATCTCTTCAAGAATTGGAACCTGTTATGTTCCGTACCATAAACACAGAAGCACAGCCAAATCTTCTCTCCTCTGGATGTAGTAACTCCCTAGAGAGGGTTAGTATATTCTAGATTAGTATTTCTCTAAATGCAGTCCCAGGACTGCCTGGATAGCAGTTATCACCAGTGTTTCTTCTGTGATAATCACTGCACACCTAAGAACTTAGAATCCTACAGTTAAGTGGTATGTGTTGGGGTTTCAGGGAGGGTTTGTAACTTTTCTCCTTTACGAATATTTGAGTTTGTGAACATGGTTTCATATCATGATACTGAATACACAGCGCATGTGCTCATGTCACTTCCCTTGGAGACCTTACCAATTTACATTCTATCCTACAGAGCTGAACTAAAGCCACAGAGCCACACTCAACATCATGCCTACATAACGGCTAGTTGGAGATAAAAGGACATCTTCTGGAACTATTAAGTATAGATATTGCACGTGGCAATGCTGTCTTTAGAAGCCAGGCAAAGAACTGAGAGAGAAATGTTGATGGTCTTGCAGTTGCAAATGCAGTCTGAGGCATCGTCACACTGATGACTGAGTAGTGGACCTAAGATAGTGAGTCACTGGCCATGCCAATATCGTCTCTAGAAATATCATGTTTAGGAAGAGAATAACCAAAGACAGAAGAAAACAAAATAAAAAGAGTAATTCAAACTGCATGATAGGACAAAACCCCCAGAGAGCTCTTTAACAGTCATCTGAAGGTAGAAATGGCAGAGTATAAATTTCATTCATAATTATAACCCAAATACCCAGAAAACAGAAGGTATTTTCCATCAGTACATTCATCAGGGAATGTGTCTCAGAAAGTTCTCCAACCAGGGACACTAAGTAGCGCTTAGAGTCTGAGTTCTCAGCCTGACAGAAAAGCTTGCAGCCTGTGGCTCCAGCGGCTCATCCTTCCTTCCTTATGAGTACTTTGGTACCATTCTCCTAAGATGGTACCACTCAAGGAAGTCTTTAGTAATGATCAATCTCCTTTGCCAAGTATCTCATCTACTCCCAAGAGCAAAGGATTTGCAATGCCACTCTATTTAATCTGCAGTGAACTTGGAATTAGATGAGGAAATTTGCTGTCATAATTTTAATTAAGTGTCATTTTCCTGTTAATATTGAAGGCCTTAGATAATTTATCTCAGGGTAACATTTCCTGAAATCATAGATCTGAATGTAAAAGTCCATATGTTTACTGCTCTTTTCATAACTGCACAGAACTAGTCTATAGTATTCCCTTCATTGTCCTATACAGCATGAAAATGCTCTAATGCTGTACTTTCATAAAAATAATATTAGCGATTAATTTCCAAAGAATGCATCATATGATGTCAGCATCTAACTAATACCAGTAAATTCTTATATATTTAAAAGTACAAATTGTGGTGGTAATCCGACCATTTTCTTTAAAATTTCACCTTATTTTCATTCAAAATATGTATGATAATTTTAGTGGAAAAGTGTTGATATGAAAGACTAAGACAAGCACATTGGAGATGCTCTCTGAGACACATACACCTGGAAAATCACATCATGAACTTTAGACCAAAGCAAGTCAGTTCCTTCTACCACATTAGCTCCAGATTGCCTATTTTCTTCACGAAAACTGACTTGAACATGAGGAAAACAAGTCCTTCTTATCTAGACAGCCAGACATTTGTAGGAGGAAAGGACTTGAAAGGAGTGTGCTAAAAGAAAGGCACTCTTTCTTAAAAGGGTTGTACCCAGTATTTGTTGCAAGACTATTTAACGATTTCACTGACATAGTTTTAATAGATCCAGTGTCTCTGTGTCCTGAATGATGCTTCATCTAAAAGCACTCTCAGGTAGGAAAGGTCACCCAAGTAATGTTAGAGACTCAAACTATTTTTTGAATTCCAGGACATGTGACTCTCCTAACATTTTTACCAAAAACGCCATAGTGTTGCTTTAGGGCTGCTTCTTTGGATGCATTTAGTTATGAGCAGGGTGTGGCCACCCCATCTTAGAATCCCAGCACTTACCGGGAGGAGGCAGGAAGAAAGTTGGGGCTTGAGAGCCACACTACAAGTCTGAAGCTGAACTGAGCTGCAAAAACAAAAAACAAACAAAAAAATAAGAACAACTTCAACTACAACAACAACAACAACAAAAAACCCAAAGAGACACTTGGTTCTGTGTTGAAGGTTTTTATTGACTACTTTCATGACTCTAGTTGAATGAAACTAGAATTAAATAATAGGCTGACGATATTTTGCCAAACTTGTTAAATACCTTCTTTGTAGAAAATCTAGAAACTTCTTTGCCTCTTTTAAGCATAGTATTAACTCTTACCCTTTAGAATTCAAAGCAAGTTTGAGTAATGAGTCAATGATAGCTTGATGTGGCATGTTAACCCAATTGCATTAGAGAGAAGGTCTTTTTTTATGCTTACAGTGACAACTGAGCTTTAAACACCATGAACATTTTTCTAAGTATTGATATCTATCTATCATCTATCTATCTATCATCTATCTATCTATCTATCTATCTATCTATCTATCTATCCTATCTCATATGTTATCTATAGCCATAGACTTGATTTTTTGCATGAGAGTGACTAACCAATCTTATATAGTGAATTTCTTTATTTCTAATAATTCTGATTCTCTTCTGTAATCTCAGGCCCACAATGACATCAGTGAAGTTTCAGTGACTCTTGGTTTATTCTTGCCATTGTCATGTTAGGTAATGTGTATCCACTTTTCCCACCTGCATTTCATTTCCAGACAGTCCATGGCAATTTATATTTTTTATTATAATAACTAAGTTTTACTCATCCAGGTTGCAAGGGAGGTAGAAATTTGCAATGAACTTGCTTTTATCTTTGTTTGATTGCCTGTCTACCATTTGCAGTTCATATTTATGTTAAATATGATTTCTTTTGTCTTTTACCAGGACAGTCAGCCTTTTTGATCCACCTCTTGAATAGCTAAGAGGAAAGGCTTTACAAACCTTAATTAGTTAGTATTATGTTAAAGTTTATGAAGTGCTTTGTGTTACTTTAGTAGGAAGGAATTGACAGTGAAGGATGGTTCTGTAGAAGAATAAAAGGGGCAGGAGTTGGAATGAATGCAAACCTGCAAGACTCAATCCTGTTTGAAATCAGCTACCTATAAACAGTGACTATGATGATAGTGATAGACAGTGACTGTGATTGACTACAGTAGACAGTGACTGTGATAGTGACTGCAGTAGACAGTGACTGTGATAGTGACACTGCAGTAGACAGTGACTGTGATAGAGTAGCTGCAGTAGACAGTGACTGTGATTGACGAGTGACTACAGTAGACAGTGGCTATGGGTGACACACAAGTACTGCATATTTTAAACAGCCTTCCAGAAAAAATATAAATGTCACAAATGCATAGTAAACTTTGAAAAGACAGAAATTTGAGTTTACAAATATATATATATGCATCAAAACTTTGCAATATATCCAACCTCTATACATAGCCAAACCAAATTAGTGCGATGACCCCAAATGTGATGATTAAAAGTAGAAGAACATTAAATGTCAATGAAACTTTCCCATTTTCAGAAAAGGAACAAAAAAATCTTAAAGACAATTTAAGGAAAATATAAATAAATATTATTTAAAGTATTTATGTGCTTGCTATTCTAAAAATAAAAAGGATTGATGTAACTTTAAGATAAAATCCTATGATGAAGTGAGATAATTTTAATTTTAAATCACATGACTATTAAAATTTTGTTTCATTAAGATTTCTTTATTGCATTATTTGAATCTTTTAATTCTTACAATCAAGAGAGAACTTCCTGTCATTTGTCCTTGTATATTTTACCCTAAAACATATGATTATGAAAGTGTTACTATGTCCTCTTATATTTGAATAATATTTTTGTTTTTGTAAAGCAAAGACCACTTCATATAATCCTGTTGTTGTTAAATAATAGTAATTCTTTAAAAGCATACAAGTTCAAAATTTGACTTATAATTCCAAAAGAGTTCAGAGGCAGGCTGTCAACTTTGATTTCACCCTTTTGTCCTGTGTTGCTTCGTAAAATTCCAGTCATACTGATGGGACTCAGCCCCCAGTGACAGGTGACAGAAAGGTAAGAGCCCCTGGTCTGCACCTCTTTTTCCCTTAACTGTTTCCTCTCCAGATATTGACCAGTGGAACAAAGTCATCGAGCAGCTAGGAACTCCGTGTCCAGAATTTATGAAGAAATTGCAGCCTACAGTCAGAAACTATGTTGAGAACCGGCCCAAGTATGCTGGACTCACCTTCCCCAAGCTGTTTCCAGATTCCCTTTTCCCAGCGGACTCTGAGCACAATAAACTCAAAGGTGAGCACTGGGCACAGCCTGACAGGCTCTGTGTAGTCGGCCACTGTGGTGTGTGCTATGAAAAGGCATCTGTGAGGTCTTCCCTTGACTGGCACTGAGGCAAGAAGAGGTGTTCCTGGCAAAAGCCTTTCTTGGTTAACTGTTTTATCAGGGTTATTTAGAATCTTGAAACCACTGTTTGAAATGTAAATTTAAAAATTCAGTGTACTGTACTTTGAAAACATATCTTCAATCCTTTTTTAGTCCCTAGAAAATATTTTTAACACAGATTTTCATTTGTAAAGTTTTATAGACATAGGTGCTTTAGTTCATTATATTTTATGGAGTGTCTTGCCACCATTTCTCAATTATAGGGTACTAAATTAGGTGTTACCTACACATTTTTTTTTTCTGTTCAACTCTGGTTCCTTTTGCCTGGATCCAGACTCAGTTTAATTGACTTAATACTTTGTTAAGAATTTTCAACAGCATCTGGTTACTAACTGTTAAACATAATAAAAAGTGGTATTAAAATATCTATCATCAAAAAAGCAAGGTAGGTTCATGCTTGTGGGGGTGTACCCCAAGTGTGCAGAACAGTCAATTATTTATAGGCTTGATTTAAATAACTAAGATAAACATCAGTGAGGCAGAGAAATTAAAATGCAGTGCTTTTTTGTTTGGGATCTAGTCATCACCTCCAAATTTATTCATAAGAGATTTAAGACAGTCCATATCATAGTGCTACATAGTCTGAGTGACATTCCCAAAGCTGTGAACACTTCCTAGACAGAGATGGAATGCCTAAAAGATATCTTAGCATGAATGCCTTTTTAATGTTAATCATGATAGTAGGTATCTTAGTCACTGTTCTAGTGCTGGGAAGAGACACCATGACCATGACAACTCCTATAAAAGAAAGCCTTTAATTGGGGCTGGCTAACGGTTTTAGAGGTTCATGGCAGAGAGCATGGCAGCATGTAGACAGACATGTGCTGGGGGAACAGGTGAGAGTCCTACATCTTGATCCACAGACAGCAGGAAGAGAAAAGGCTATGGGGCTTGCCTTGGCCCTTTTCAAACATTCAAAGCCCACCCCAACTTCCTCCAACAAAACCACACCTCCTAATCCTTCTCAAGTAGTGCCACTTCCTGATGACCAAGCATTCAAATATTTGGGCCCACAGGGAACATTCTTATTCAAACCACCACAGTAGACAAAAATAATCCTGTGAAGACACTGATAGTGTAACCATGTGGAGACAGCAAAAACCCTCACTGAGCTATCTAATGGTAGTGGAAATGCTTGCAGGTAAGCTGTTGGAAGACATCGCTGGTTGGTAGAGGTCACAGTCTACCACAGCCTGGCAACTTTCTCTAAGGTGGACAATATGGAAACGCCCTTCCTCCATCCCCAGCAAAGCTTCCTGTTTTCTAGCTGCCTTCATCTAGAGGATGTCTCTAGGTCCAGGATGCCTGACTTATCTCAAGGGTGACCCTTGACAGTTACCTGCAAACACTCTTCCCCTGATGACCTACATGGTAATTAGGCAAGTGTTCTAGCCATTTTGATAGGATCCTACTGCCACGTACAAAGCCTTGTGATTGAAGCCTGCTACTTAATGCAAATTAAGGTTTGTCCTCTGGCTCCCCAATCCTATATATTCCTTATACTCTGGAATAAAGTTGAGCTGATTCACTGAAGTCTGTCTCCTGGAGGGCTGTCTCTGTTTGTCCTCATGGGCCAAGTGCAGAGCTCTCTGTCACCATTACTGTCTCTTGCCCTTTCAACTTGGTGGCCTACAGGCTAAGAGGGAAAGAGGATCCCTCCACAGCAAACTGTTAACAATGGCATGCTTTGTGATGTAAATTCAACTTTCTAGAGTTTAGTTATATTATTTTTTGTAAATTATTAGTTCTTTAATATAGTTGTGATTCTAATACAAGACTGGCACACTAACGAAGTATCACAATATGCAAATGATGAACAGAAAATTTGTTTAGACTCTGGGAAAGCAGCATCTTTGTCTGAAAGTTGAAAGCCATGGCACTTGAAAACATTTCTCTGTTTACTACATATGGTACTGACAATGGCTTCTAGTAGATGATCTGGTGTTGGCAAAGGTCATTGCCTTCTCAACAAGGAGCCATCCTATCCCGTGCCCTTTCTAAGAACAGAAATACAGATGGTCTTGAGAGCAGACTCTGGGTGTAGGGTACATGAATCTGAGGATGAAATCTGCTACAGAGCGAAAGGATCTTTTAACAAAGGAAATACACAGCTTTGTTAGCCTGTTAGAACATTGGTCATAAAATCATCTTAAAATTTGTATTAGTATGTAAGTCTTTGTGCACTTTTGGTATTCTTGTGAGCTTCAAAGTTGTGTTTGTAAAGAATGCTATCAACTAAGAATATTGTATCTATCAGAAAAAATTGCCATAGACATAAAATATCCTTTAATGAATGAACTTCCATATTAACATAAAACATTATAAAACACAAGAAAATAGTCACAGATACATAGGTGAGAATAGTTTCCTACATCTTAGCTGTTGTATTGGAAAAATTAAGTGAAAATGAATGTCAGACAGTTGAATCATATCCAAAAGTGGGCAGTGGGAGAAAAAAAGCCACCAGCAATCACAGTGACGGCCTGTGAGAATGGGTGACATTGCCTAGCTTTTGTTTGTTATTGCTAAATTCTTAGCCCAGTTACCTTAATATGAACATTTAGTAACCACTAATGTTGTCCATATTTAAAAAACACTTGAATGAAAAAAATCTTCTTTTAAACATTTTACATGTAAATATTTTATTATACTACAAATGAACTCGTGAATCTTTTACAGTATGTATCTGATGTTTTTAAAAGGAGAACAAAAACACTGAAGCTCTGAATTTGTGAATATAGAAACAGGCCCCTGATTCCTACATTATCCTCTACATTAGCATATGTAGTTCTAATTTTTGATGTCAGTTACTCTTAGGTACTCTTATTAATTAGAAATATTTAAAATTGCTAAGCTAATTGAGGTTTTTACTCTCTTGAATTGGAAGTTTTACTATATATTTGGAACACACTGAGTAATTTTACTATTAAAAATTTGAGACCATTTGAGTAATCATAGTGGTTTAAGATATTATTAAGGTAGTATTAAGATGTTGCTGAGTCTTATTAAGAAACCACTTCATGTAAAAAATTCCACATGCTTTAGAGACTAAAAATCAATGTGGCTTCAGGGTTGAGTCTTCAGCTCAGGGGATGAAGGGCTTGTCTACAAGCACATGGACCTGAGTTTGATTCCCGGAACCCATGGAATAAAAAATGAGGCCTGTGCACGTACTTGTCATCCCAGTGAAAATGGTGATGAGGAGGTAGAGGCGGTCAGTCAGACTGGCCTAACAGAGAGTTCCAGGCTTGTCTCAAAAGAAAGAAATACAAGAGGTTCATAGTGCTTAAAGAGCAACACCCAAGGTTGTGCCTTGACTTTCACACATGTGCACCATCACACACTGATGAGACTGCACACACAGGGGCATGGCTGAACACAAAAAATCAATGTGCCTCCAATAAACAGTGCTGTTGAACAAATATGCTGGCTGATTGTCACCACGTGTTTCTCACCCTGCCCCAGCAATGCAATTCACCACACCACCTTGTACATAATATGGAGATTTCCATTACCATTGGCCATGGCATGGGACTTCCTTTAGCCACTAGCCACCTGATTCCACCAAATCATGATTCCACCCATTGAAATGCCCGATGAACACAAAATGCTACAACAAAATTCAGTAGCTAAGTGAGGTCATTTTTATCACATTCACTCTTCAGGTTGTTTTTAAGGGATCTAAGAAATCTGTACTCCCTTGGTTCTCAAGTCAGTTTGAACTCTACTGACTCTGCTGTCCCACTTGGTGTCAGAGAACACGAAAGCACAATGATTCACTCCCTACATCCACCCCTGTATCTGAACTGTGCATTCTGCAGATGCACTATGCACTTTGCATTTCCCATGCCCTTATCCCAACCCCCTCTCATCCATAGAGATTACCCATGAAAGTTTCTTTACTTATTCAAACTTCATAGCCAATAAATTCTATTTATAATTCTGAGTGAATAATTTTATTCGATTATTCACACCATATAACCCTCAAAGAGCTCTCAAAATGATACCTTAGGCTTTGAGAGAAAAAAAAAAAAGTTAGGAGCTGCATTTCCTTTATAGCCACAAGGAGTTTCCTGGTGACTAGAAGGATGCTGCTTGGCTTTTTTCGTTCCCCAGATGATAGACACCCTTACCAAAATGAAAATCTTAGGAATTGTTCTTATTTGTCATTTCAGCCAGCCAAGCCAGGGATTTATTGTCAAAGATGTTAGTGATCGACCCGGCTAAGAGGATATCGGTGGATGACGCCTTACAGCATCCCTACATCAATGTTTGGTATGACCCAGCTGAAGTGGAGGCGGTAAGACCTCAGTATAAACCACCCACAGCAAGTGGAGAAAACAGAGTAAAGCTCACACCAAATGAGCACACAGGCCTTCCATAACTACCACCTCAAAGACCATTACCTGATCCCCTGATGGTTATTTTCTTCAACATGTATTTTAAGTTCATTTCTTTTTTTTTAAAGATTTATTTATTTATTATGTATACAGTGTTCTGTTTGCATGTATCCCCACAAGCCAGAAGAGGGAGCCAGATCTCATTATAGATGGTTGTGAGCCACCATGTGGGTGCTGGGAATTGAACTCAGGACCTCTGGAAGAACAGCCAGTGTTCTTAACCTCTGAGCCATCTCTCCAGCCCCTTAAGTTCATTTCTTTCTGAGTCTTCCTGTGAATAAGTTCACAGGGATGAGTTCAAATATCTTTTTTGTTGTTGTTTTAATTCACACTTAGGTCTTCTCCAGTGTGTTTAATTGTCAGTTTCTCTGGATGCAAACAGGAAGAACACACATTGGTGGGGAGGCTACCTGGCTTCTGTTTCCTTTATGGTACATCAACATTGATATCATGTTGTGCTTAAGAACAGTTCAGTTAGGAAGCTTTTCCTAGGACACTAGTGATTTTGCAAATACGTGAACAAGTCATAAGAAAGTAGATATTTCAAACAGTCCTTATTTTTTTGGTTGACTATAAATAACACACTATGCTATGTTCCTGGTCTTAGACTACATAAGGTTTATAAATCTTAGAAACTCAACTCTTTAAAAATATTTTCAACCACTTACTACCTTCTCTGTGAATTCATTCTTACATCTTTACCTCTGTCTCTCTGTGGGGAGTTGCTGCTTATGTGGGATCTATTGATCTCCTGATGGGAATTTTCTTTCTGTACAATTTGTAACTGTGTCTATCACCAACATTGCCTTTTCCTGAAAATGACAGCATATCCTTAAAGTATTTGAACATTGATGCTAACTTACGTCATCAATGCAACACATCTACCTTTGCAGTTGAATTTGCTCTGAATCATCTAGCCATCTCTGTGTCTTAGCATTCTTGCTGAAAGACAGACATGCTTTGTTTAAGTCTCCTCTGTGCTCTGTGAGTGTTTGCTGGAGCCACTGGTGCTCAGTTCAACACCACCCTGTCAGAGTTTCTTGTCCTGCAAGCCCACTCCCAAATAACCACACAGAGATTTATTATTAATTATAAATCATTGGTCATAGCTTAAGCTTGTCACTAACTAGTTCTTATAACTTAAAGTAACCCATATTTCTTGTCTACTCTCTGCTGCCTGGCTTGGTACTTTTTCTCAGTTCAGCAGGTTCATCTCCTGCTTCCTCTCCATATCCTCCGGACTCTTCTTTGTGCTCTCTTTTTGTCTGCCAGTCCCGTCTAACCTCTAGCTGTCCAGCTATTGGCCAGTCAGCTTCTTTATTTTAAACCAATCACAGCAACATATTTTTCACACAATGTAAAGGAATATTCCACACTACTTGCTCCTTATTTCTTTCTGTGTGTGAGAAGCAAGTATTTAGTGTTCAAAAGTTTCCAGGAAACTCTAGCCCTGACTCTCCCAGCCCCAAAAAGGGAGATTTATCATCTTGTGTGATGTTTTCCTAAATTTTGTTCCATGAGCAGCTTTACCATGATGTTGGTGTCTCAGTTTGTTTCAGATTTATTTTAGTAACTTGGTTTGATTCTTACAAAATACAGTCCTTCCAATGAAATATCTTTGAGTTTCTAATGTTCTTAAAACTAGTCTATATCCTTAAGACTCAAATATAGACTCTCTCCCAGTCTTTTATACTTCATAAAAACTTTTAAAGATATTAATAGAGTGGAAGGAAGTAAAGAAAAAAGAGAAATGAATACATAAATAAATATATTTAAAATTAGATAATATGGATTTTTCTGATGAAATATAAGAAAATGCTTCAGGTATCTGTGTAAAATTATTAGCCAAAAATAAATTATTTGACATTGCTAATCATTTATTTTGAAAGTTCTAAACCTGTGGCATGTTTATTTTTCCTTACAACTGATTTCATGTGCTTAATCTGTTTTTAATGGAACATGGCCTCTAGTTTAATTAGAGTCATAAAGTCTGCATTTGTAATTCACTTGTAATTATGCTGCCTATAAAAAAGACAGTTACTTAGACTCTACAGCAGAACATTAGAATAATATCAATGAATTTTTAAGTTTATTTCAACATTTCATCCTTTGTCGGATAAAAAAAATATACCTAGATCTTTTCTCAATATAGTCATCATAGGGCATAGATAGTAATGAGATGAGACGTATAGATTTTAAGGATTCAGTATAGCCCGAGGATTCAGTAAAGGAACCAGCTGAGACCAAGAAGAGCAAGCAAGTGTTTGACATCCAAACCGAGGTCACTAGCTGCAGAACTGTGAAACTGTCTTCCATCTACAAATGTTGCAGTGAATGCTGACCCCAGGGCAAGAGTAGTTTATTACTCTCCAAAGTGTATTGCAGAGGTCACAACCAGTAAGAAACAAATCCTAAGAGTTATGGAAGAACACCAGCCACACTGTCTGCATCGCACATAAGACTGTTATTACCGTAAGATGGGAGCATGCATTTAAAATAAAGTGACAATTCTTTACAGATGTGTATCAACAAAGTGACATGTCTTATGCTAGGGATGGAAGACTGTTTGCAAGATAAACGCAGATGTCTCTTTATAACCCAAATGAACAGAAATATCAAATAGAATTTCGATGGATAGGAATTGTGAAGGAGTGCCAAGCTCAAACGGCTTCCAAGTGGCACACATGGCTTTAGGGAAAGAAAGAAATTCAAAGGTGAGCAGAAGGAAGATATAATTCACTTTGGGGACATGCAGGCAGGGCAAATTCAACACAAGATGAAAGACAGTGGAGGGGGGGAGGAGTTATCACTGGGAAGCAGAGAAAAGAAAACAGCAAAGCCTGCATGAAAGGAATGAGGAATTGTTGGAGGACACAATGGTTCTGAAAAAAACAGAAAGGAACAGAACAACATTAAATGCACTAGTCCGCTAGTCAGGATACACGCTATCTCACATTTCCGATCATTTCCCAATGCAAAGATCAAAAAGGAAAACAATAATAGTATTTTGTCACCAAGTAAATATTAAACATATTCATATGAGGTTGTCAGTTATACATTTTTTTCATGCCACGCTCAATCACACACCTGTCTAGAACAGCAGCACAGTTAGAAGTGACAGCTGTGTGGGTCACTACTTCTCAATGTTCAGAGCAACAGACAAAAGCTCACGTCCAGCACAGAGCTGAAAGACCACACTTACATCAGTGTGTGGCTGGTGTTCGGTGTCTTTTGAAGATTTATTTTTATATTATGTGTATGAGCCTTGTGCCTGCATGGTTGTCTGTGGCTCGTGTGTGTGCAGTGCCCCCGGAAGCCAGAAGAGGGCACTGGACCACCCAGAACTGGAGATGGTTTCGAGCCATGATATGGGTGCTAGGTACTGTACCCTGGTGCTCGGCAAGAGCAACGAGTGTTGTCATCCTCTGAGTCATTTCTCCAGCCTTGGTTTCTTATGTTTGTTTGTTTTGTTTTGTTTTGTTGTTGTTTTTGACGGTGTTCTAAATCACTTCTGTATCCATTAAGACACAAAGACACACAAATTACATATTGATGCACAAAGTGCACGTTTTTCCATTGCCCTCATGATCTGGGAAATACTTCAGGCTGAAATTCCTGCATTGCCCTTTGCTAGTGGCCTCAGTTTTCCCTTATCCTTGGCTCAGTCTTCTTTGTTAGTGAAGTTTCCTGCGGTGTCTGCCTCTGTGAGAGGGCTCTGAGAACTGTAAAGTGCTCCTACAGAAAAGATCTCTCTTGCTGCACTGGTTGCCATCACTATTTCTGTGATAACATTTGTATATAATACTTTGCTGTCATTTGGTATTAGGAGCAGATATCGAATATAAAAGACCTGCTGGGCAAGAAATTGCAGCAGAAGTATTCTACAGTTTGGGGATGATTATAAAAAATGGTGGAGTTTTCAGACACACTTAACGTGTTGGTCCTTTTGTTGTTTCTGTTGATATATGCCCACACTTACATCGCCTAGTGTAAGAGCCAAAGTCTGTTGTTTTAAAGTAACAGAAAGCAAATTACATAGTCTATGTATGTCCATCATAACTCTAAGAATTTCAGGGCTGTTGCAGACTCTTTGGGCAATGTCACATGCCCTTGTGTCTTGTTGGAGGGACATCACCTGATTCTTGAGCTTATCTACCCTGTTGGGCAGAGTGGAAGCTTTTATGTTGCATCCCTGTGCATAGAACCTTTGAGTACCTGGATCATCTCTAAGCTGGGGAAAAGCTGGTGAACTAGTCTCAGAACACTCAAGAAGCTGATTCAGGTGCTTTTTAAAGGTGGGGGAGTAAAGATAAACATCAGGAGAAGAAGAAATATGTTCTGTCACTATTGACATCAGAACTCAAGTCATAGTGAGGCCAGTTAACCTGTATGGGATCAGAAGACATTTCTTGATTCCTGATTCTCAAGTGTTGAAAACAAAGGATCCTGACCTGATGCTAGAAGCACTGGGGTTGGCTTGTGTTGGTCAGGCTTTAAGCCAGCAGTGATGAGTCACTGTGCTGAGGGTGCTGCTGTCTCCAAAAGCCCCTGGGACAGTCATGATGGCTACAGAGTTACACTGGGAATCTGGGCATAAGGATAGGTTGAGCCAGATAGGTATCTTGGAATTGTGTTCTCCAGTTTATGATCCCAAGATACTTGAGAACCCAGAAAAGTGGCGCAGGCCAGACAGGAACTTTTGTGTGGCAGCGTCTTAGGACTTCCAAAGATAGGGTGAAAAGGCATAAGGAGATGGAGCTATAGCTACAATGTAGATTAATGTGGAAACTAGGCCTTTTCATGGCATCCTTGGGAAGACTCAGGGGGAAGGAAGACTGTTGGGGGAACATAGTCAAAACTGAGTGTCTTCATTGGGGTTTTTATTGCTGTAAAGAGATGCCATGACCACAACAACTCTTATAAAGAAATCATTTAGTTGGGGTGGCTCACTTAAGAGATTCAGAGGTTCAGTCCATTATCGTTATGATGGGGAACATGGCAGCCTGCAGGCAGACATGGTACTGGAGTAGCTGAGAATCCTACATTTTGCAGGCAACAGGAAATTAACCTGTTACACTGAGGGGAGTTTGAGAAAAAGACACCTCAAAACCCACCCCCACAGTGGCATACTTTTTCCAACAAGGTCATATTTCCTAATAGTGCCACTCCCTTTTGGGGGCATTTTCTTTCAAACTACCACATTCTACTCCATGGCCCCCAAAGGCTTACAGTCATATCATAATACAAAAAATTCATTCAGTTCAACTTTAAAAGTCCCCGTAGTCTATAACAGTCTTAATCTTGTTTTAAATTCCAAAGTCTTCTTCTGAGATGCATGGCAATCTCTTAACTGTAATCCCCTTGTGAAAATCAAAATCAAAAGGCAGATCACATACTTCCAACATATAATGGCACAGGATATACATTATCATTCCAAGATGCAGGGAAGGGGTCATAGCAAGGAAATACTGAACCAAAGCAAGACCAAAAGCCAACTAGGAAAACTCTAAACTCTGCATCTCCATGTCTGATGTCAAAATGCTCTTCAGATCTCCAACTCTGTTCAGCTTTGTTGACTGCAACACACTTCTTTCTCTTGGACTGGTTCCATTCCCTGCTAGCAGCTCTCCTTGGCAGGTATCCCATGACTCTGACATCTCTAACTTCTTGGACTCCCTAAGGCAACTCAGGCTTCAAATTCACAGCTTCACACAATGGCCTCTCTAGGCCTCTATTCAGGGATATCTCTGACACATGCCTGGCCTCAGCAACTTTACTCCATAACTACCTTCTTCTAACTTTAACTCTAAACCCAGAATCCTGTGGCAGAAGCTGCCAAGTTCTGCTGCTTGCTGGGGCTTGGGACATGGCCCCTCTCATTCAATTACATCTTCACCAGCTTTATGTCTTTTACTGCCTAAGCTTGACTGTCCTGAAACTTGCTCTGTAGACCAGGCCGGCCTCAAACTCAAGAGATCTGTCAGCCTCTGTCTTCCCAAGGCTGGGATTAAGGGCATGCCCCACCACCTGGCTCTAAGCTTTTCTTTAGATTCTTTTCACAAGTTGGAAACTTAGCTGGGTGGGATCTTGCCCTGAGGTCATCAGTCCCTTTATTCCATTTCTTAATCCATTTTTCTCCTGAACACAGAATTCAGCTGTGTTTCACCTCTTGGTGCTCTTTTCCTCCACAAAACTTTCATTTTGTAATTCCCTGCTCAGTTTTCTCCTTTCCTTTATCAATCTTCATTAGAGTTACCACATGACAGAGTCTGTACTAGGTTGTTTTGAGATTTCCTCTGCCAATGGAATTAGTCCAAAATTCTTCACTTTAGCCTCAGGCAGACTCTTCAGACAAGGGCAAAAGGTAGCTGCTTTCTCCACCAAAATATCACAAGAACGATCTCTAGGCAACATACTAAAATGCTTCTCCTCTGAAACCTCTTGAGTGAGCCCCCTATAGTTCAAATAACTCAGCACCACTGTCTTCCATGCTCCTACTAGTACAGCCCATTATGAAGTGCTTAAAGGATTCCACTGCTGTCCAAACCCAGAGTACCAAAGTCCAAATTTCTCTAAACAAACACATGGTCAGGCCTATCACAGCAATACCCCAGTCCCTGGCACCAACTTCTGTCTTTGTTAGGGTTTTTATTGCTGTGAAGAGACATCATGACCATGGCAACACTTATAAAGAAATTATTTAATTGGGGTGGCTGGCTTATAGTTTCAGAGGTTCCGTCCATTATCATCATGATGGGGAGCATGGCAGAGTGCAGGCAGATGTGGTGCTGGAGTAGCTGAGCGTCCTACACCTTGCAGGCAAAGGAAAGTTGACTGACTATCACACTAAGGAAAGCTTGAGCAAGAGACCTCAAAGTCTGCCCCAACAGTGACACACTTTTTTCAACAAGGCCACACCATCTAATAGTGCCACTCCCTTCCTGGCGGGGGTGGGGTGGGGGCAGGGACATTTTCTTTAAAACCACCACACCGAGCTTGCTAATTCTTTTCCAAAACTAAAGACTAATTTGGAAACTGAAGTCGGCATGGATAAAAAAGTAATTTACCTGTGCTACTCACACTGGGTCAGGCAACCTGTGGGCATGTCTGTGGGGTATTGTCTTCTTTGTTGATCAATATAGGCGGGCCCAGCCCACTGTGGGTAGCACCATTCCTTGGGCAGTAGTCCCATATTACAAGAAAGCCAGCTAAGCACGAACCTGGGGAATAAACCAGCAAGCAGCATCCTTGAAGTTCATGTTTCAGTTCTTGCCCTGACTTCTTTTAGTGATAGACTGTAACCTGCAAGCTGAAATAAACCCTTCCCTCCCCTAAGTGATTTTTGGTCACAATGCTTGTCATAGCAACAAAATGAAACAAGAATGGAGACTAAGGGGTCATTTAAAGAGTAATTCTGTGCTATAGGTAACCAAATACCAACATTTAGGAGCAGCTATAAAGACGTAAGACAAAGTATGATACAATAAATGGACTAAACCTTGACATGGGATTAAAACGGATAAAAGAATTAAGCAGAGGATCAGGAACAGAGTGGGAGAACAAGGAAAGAGATACCATGATAAATGAAGACACCATGGGAATAGGAAGAAGCAGAGTGCTAGAGAGGTCCCCAGAAATCCACAAAGATAACTCAACTGTCGACTACTGGCTATGGTCGAGAGAAAGTGCCTGAGCTGACCTGCTCTGGTGATCGGATGGTCGAACACCCTGGCTGTCATGAAAGAACTCTCATCCAGTGACTGATGGAAGCAGACGCAGGGATCCACGGCCGAGCCTCAGGCAGAGCTCCAGGAGTCCAATCGAAGAGAGGAGGGATTATATGAGCGAGAGATATTGAGACCATGATTGGAAAAAGCACAGGGACAAATAGCCAAACTAGTGGAAACACAGGAACTGTAAACCAATAGCTGAGGAGCCCCCATGGAACTGGACCAGGCCCTCTGGATAAGTGAGACAGTTGATTAGCTTGAACTATTTAGGAGGCCCCCAGGCAGCGAGACTGGGACCTGTCCTTGGTACATGAGCTGGCTTTTTGGAACCTAATGCCTATGCTGAGACACTTTTTGCTCAGCCTTGGTGCAGGGAGGAGGGGATTGGACCTGCCTCAACTGAATGTACCAGGCTCTGCTGACTCCCCAGGGGAGACCTTGCCTTGGAGGAGGTGGGAATGGGGGGTATATTGGGGGGAGGGCTGGAGGGTGGGAGGAGAGAAAACAGGGGAATCCATGGTTGATATGTAAAACGAATAGAAAATCTCTTAATAAAAAGGAAAAAAAAGAATTAAGCAGAGTCTTTGGCCAAAAGGCTTAGTGCACCAGAGTTTGTCAGAAATGGATGCAGCTATACCAATTAAATAATGTAGAGGAGGTCATGAAGACCAGCTGGGCAGTCAGGAGTGGTGCACCCTTCTGGAGAGGCATTTAACTCTGAAGAACACTAAACAGTAGTCAAGCAAGGATGGTGTCAGAGTATAAGTCACAAGCAGGTGCCCTTGGAGCAACCAGAAGATTAGCAAAGATATGAATATATCCCTAACCCAAGATCAAAGAGATGGTTTACTGGAGACCAGGGGTATTGGCTGTCCAATGGGAGCCAGAGTTAGTCACACAGGGGTACTGGCTGTCCAGAGTCAACGACATAGAGGAACATCCACTTGCTTCTGGGGAGAAAAGTCAGGAGAAATGCCCCGAGTTATCCTCACTATCTCCTGACTGAGACAGTTTTCCGTGACTGACAGATGAGCCTCAGATGTGCAGCTGGGAAAGGTTAGCCTCTGAGTCACAGAGCAGATACAGGCAGGTAAGGGCAGCACCTGTGGATCACCATGCCCACAGCCTACGCATACCTAGTAATTTCTTGATTCACAACTCAGAAATCCCTGAGTAGAAGAGAAGTGACTACACAACTACACATGTCTTTTGAAGGAGAAGATGGCCGAAGGTCAGAAACACGTGCAAGGACCTTTGCCAGAAAGGTGGGGTAAGGAATTTTCTAATGAGCATTCAATTTCCTCAAGTATCTCGTGGTTTCTTGTCAAGAACGTTGACTTGATAGCCATGGTATCAAGAATGATCTCAGGAGTGTCGTCTCGATAGCAGAAGAACATGTTCCTGTGGGGGGTCCTACCGAATTGCTGCTGCACCTTCTTCCCCTTGTATGTTGATGTCTCCCACTTGCTGTACAGGGCTCCTGGGGAGCCGTGTTGGACACAGGTGCATGGGGGAGTGAAGGACTCTGCTGTTTTCTTTTAGGCTGCTCATCCCTTCTGCAGCCTGGCTGCCCAGGAGATAAAAAGATATGGTCCTTCCTTCATCTTACTCCCCTCTTGTTGTTACTTCTTTCTTGTCTTTCCTTCGCTTCTTGACCTTTTCTCTTTCCATTAACTTCTGCATAGCAATTCACACAGGCCTTGGGAATTCTTCAGCAGCTTAAGTCTTTGTACATTGGTTCTGCAAAGATGAACTGAGTTCAAAAGTCGTGTCTCTTTGTATCATAAACAATGGTGATTCGGTAGTGACTTTAAAAATGATGACATATGGCTGTAATGCCAGCACTTGAGAGGCTGAGGCAGGGAGATTGCACAGAACTGGAGGCTAGCCTAGGTTACATAGCAAGTACCCAGCCTGGGAGGGCTACTTAATAAGTCCTGACTCACAAAACAAAATACACAAAAGAACAGGACTGTTCTGGGTAGGTTTCTGCTCAATTAATAACTAATAGAAATTTTTATTGCATCGAAATATTCCATAACATATTATCTGCTGAAGACAGCCTTACAGATGCAGGTTATCTATCTTGCTTATTACTTCTCTAGTGCATGATTCCTGAATGAGAGAAGGAGCTGTAATCACTGCCCCTCACGAATGTCACTCATCTATATAGTGGAAATCCTCTAACCCTCAACCAGATATGTACCAGTCACTGCATTATGACAAGTCCACTGTCCTCATCTCTCTCTAGCTGTGACTCTTAAAACAGATATTTGACTCTGCATATAAAACAGCAAACTGACCACATTTTAGCAGCTGAAGTGTATCTATAATTGCTACATAGTCAAGCAATCCTAAAGCTGTGCTGCCAAGGATTAGATGTATAGCTTTTAGACTCACCTATAGTTACTGTGTGCTTCAAACAAAGTTCACACAGTTGAGGATGGTGGTTGGAAACTATTCTCATTCATAATTATTGCTTACATTTAATCCCTTGGATATACTTCACAGTAAAAGCTAACATGATTTTATTATGAACACCATGTTTTTTGCAGTATTAAAACTACTTGATGAATGATTTAATTTATGTATGATTTCTACATTTACTCATGATGGCTTACTCACTATAACAACATTGTAAACAAAACTCTTTAAAATATATACAATAATAAAGATCTTCAGTATATCCTGCTGTGCTCAATATACATAAACTTGGGACTGGCCAGGAAAATCTGAGCCATAAGAGTCAACATATTTAATATTCAGACAACTCATCAGGAGTTGTTTGCTTCTTGGAGATATGCCCTGAATGAAATATACATAAGCTTTCACCAAGTATTTTATGATCTTTGCATTAAACTAGTGAGTCTGATTTTAGCACTGAGTGTTAAACATTAAGTATCTGGAAGGAGACGATTTAAACAAGTTATAAATGCAAAGAACTCTCTGTACAGAAAGCCTCTCTCCCACTGGAGTAAAGGGATTGAAGTCTGTGCACTTGGCATTTCCACGGGTGAGCAATATCAAAAGGTGAAAGCCTGTTTCTGAGGTGGTTTCTGAACGACTAATCTACCTAAAATCCAGAAACTACCATTCCCGCTTGACGACGCCTGCCTCAGAATGCAGGCACACGCTTAAAATAGTGATAAATAGCATTTGTGTTTTCTATCTGTGTGCCCGGGAAGAAAGCAATTGTATCTGAAGTTTATCACACACAGTTTACTAGCAACTCCCCAACACCAATCAATATTCAGTAAAAATAAACCACAGAGTTTCAGCTCTTTAGGGACTGCCTGGAGACTTTTCACAGTTTTTATCAAAGAAAAAAAAAATCCCCATTTCACTAAAAGAAAACAGAAAACTAGTTTCTGCTTATGTTAAAAAGCCTTTTCTATTTCACTATAAGACTGCCCAGCATCCCTTCCTGAGTACGACCTTATATCTTAATGAGGGTGTCTATCGCTGCAATGAAACACCATGACCAAAAAGTAAGTTGGGGAGGAAAGGGCTTATTCAGCTTACGTTTGCACAGCACTTTGAAGGAAGTCAGGACAGAAACTCAAGCAAGGCAGGAACCTGGAGGCAGGAGATGATGCAGAGGTCATGAAGGGGTGCTGCTTAAGGACTCACTCCCCATGGTTTGCTCAGCGTGCTTACTTATAGAACCCAGGACCACCAGCCTAGGGATGGCACCACCCACCATGGGCTGGGCCCTCCCTCATCACTCACTAATTGAGAAAATGCTTTACAGCTGGATCTCATGAGGCGTTTCCTCAGCTGAGGTTTCCTTCTCTCTGATGACTCTAGTTTGTGTCCAGTTGACATAAGTCTAGCCAGTGCAGGTAATTACTTGTTTCTTACAGCTTTGTATGTGTGCCCACTCATAAAGTCATAAAAATATGAGCCATGTTTATGACTGTGAATCTAAGTTTGGAAACCCCAGAATGCATTTTTTTCTATATATTTACACCTAGACACACCACTACTCGTAGAGAAAGCCTACCAATGGATGGGTTTCATTTCTGAAGAGTAAGGTCCCACTTGCAGCTTTTGTGAAGAGAATTAGTTTCAGAGACATTTCTCAGATTGCTTTTGGAATTTCATGAAAATTAGATTAAAATTGTCTCCCATGTATTCAAAAGTAGATTAAAAAAAAAAAAAAAACCAGTTTAGATGGAGAGAAGGAATAATTTCCTGAAGTAATCAACTGCTCAGTGTTCAGCTCCATAGTTTGTTATCATAATCATTATAAGTTTGAAAAATCAATCTATTCACCAGTGCAGTCTACATGCTGGTCAGGGACGGCCTTCTTTTACAGGATAGACGAGGGCATTGCAGATGGACTGGGAAGGCAGAGCATTGATTTCCTTCTCTCCTCTTTGCTGCACTTCAATTCTGGTTTTCAGACTAAATGTTCCCAAGAATTCTTTTAAGTATGATTTGTCCTGTTCTCATGGAGCTTGTGAACTGGCAGCAATTCTCTCAGCTGTTCCCTCCATCTGTCCCGACACAAGGCCTAGCTCATCCGAGTTCTTATTACAGAGTACAACGTGCTGTGAAAAACCCAGAGCATCGACATGACAAGCTTAATCTGAGAACTAGTTCAGTGCCATCTATCTGTCGTGGAAGACCCTTTTAGTGTGAGTTGAACCCTAAGTAGTTAGAATGTATACACATTCAGAATTAAGTGGGAAGAAACATGAGCACAACGAATGTGAATTTAATTATGTGCTTAATTATAGAAAGAGCACTTCATAGTTTGTTCCTCTCATTTACTTGGTAGAAGTTAAATCAATGTCTGTGATTCCTAATATTTGCCATTTACAGATTTAAAAAAAAACTCCATCTGTTCATGCCAATGTATTATTTTAGCAGCAAAATGTGAGCAGTTTACTAATTGCCTTTTAGAAAAAATATAACTTCACTGCATGCTGTATTCCCAGGGTCTGGTGGTTCGAGTGAAGACGTCTTTGAATCACATTCCCGTTGTTTTGATACGATGCATTATGTTGCTGGGGGCTTTCACAATGTTTGTTGTAGGTGGACTTAGCCACCTGCTTTTAGGGGCTCCTTTCCCTCCATGACTTGTGAAAAGAATGTGCCCTTCATGCTTAGTTATCTCTAATTTTAGAAAATGCTCCTACTAAAGAGAAAGCTTCAACTCAATTTTAGTTTGCTGGCATACATAGAGTCTGCAGAATAGGTTAAAAAACTGACATAGTTGAGTGGTTCATTCTCAAAAACACATCTGCACTGTGTACAAAGATAGACATGCTACTAAGAGTCCAGGCTAGGATTTTCCACAAGGCCCACATAGTAATCACTATTTGTAAGCTCTGGGTCGAAAAGCCACATTAGTTCTTGCCCAAGGCCAGTGTCCATCTGTAGAAGCCCTCCATAGGTTTGCTACTTGAAGCATTTTCTTTGACTCTTTGCTCTCAGATTCAACGCAGTTTTGCTGAATACTGAAACTTTAAATATACCTTTCATTAAAAAAAATACCCAAGTATTCACATTCCTATCTAAGGTATTCCCCATAGCAAATACTCACTGAATCCCATGCTCATCAACGGGGTTTGAACTGAGGGCTTCTGGACATCATTCTGAGGTCATATGGGTGTAATCATGTACCTATGGCTTTCTGGGCTTACAGTTCAGTCTTCACAAGATTTTTGGAGTGCCTGTACTCCAAACCTAGTTATTTATTATTTATTTAGTTTTATTTTTGATATTTTGGGGGTCAAACCCAGGGCCTTGTCTATGCTAGGTAAGCATTTAGCACTGAGATGCATGCTTAGCCTGTAGACTTAGTTCTGAAAAACTTCACAGCATTGATCCAGTAGAAAAAGCTTATGTTTAGGGGCTTCAAAATGATGATAATGTACTGTTAGAGTGAACTATTAGTCTAGGCATAACCAAGACAGTTGCTTGCTTTTGTAAGACCAGTTTATTCTCCTGATTTATATATATGTTTGTATTAAAAGCTACTTTCATTTGAAAAGGTCTTACCATTTTAAGAGGTGGGGCATAGGCATTTTTTAAATGGTCATTTTCTAAGAAACAGAAACTGACATCACTGTTCTAGAGTTTCTCAGAGTTAAGTTGGTTCATGGCTTTATGGTGACATTCTGCAATAATGACACAGGCTGCATGAGAGTGGCAGGTTCAGCCTTCCTTGTGTCTTGCCGTGGGTTGTTTCTCCTACGTAAAGTTCTATGTCCTTTGTAGGGTCCGTCTTTCCTTTCCAGGCTTATCCCCAACAATTTCTGTTTGTTTCTGTTTACTAAGGTATTGACTATATTGAGTGTTGCAACAGAAAGATGAAATAAATAAATGCAGGGCAAAACCACCCACAAGACTGAGTCTTGGTTTTTTGTTTTTTGGTTTTTTTAACCGGAGATCAGACGCCCCAGGCTAACCCACCAACCTGGCTAATCTCTTAAGGATAAGACATAAAATGAGACGTTATATTCTAGAAGGGATGGGAAAGTAGACTCTCTAAGGATGCTGAAAACTAGTGTGTGTGATCATGTGAAAAAAGATGGTTATAAACACTAGAGACTATCGATGTTGACCTTTTGAGCATCAGATGAAGACTATAGCAATAAAGTCAGAATGCCATTAGAAATGCAGAAGTCTGCAGACTTGAGGTTTGCAGTTGGGAGAAGGCTCAGCAACGGGGGGGGGGGGGGGGTGGGGGGGCTGGCGTTTTAAATCCTGGCAACCTGCAACGTCAGGGAAAAGACAGAATTTCAAAGTCGTTCCCACATGTAGAGCTGTAGCTTAGGCCCTGGGGCATGTTAGAAGTGAGAAGGTGGAATGGATTCATCCAATGATGAGGCAGAATATTGAAAAGGTTAAACTTCCTTTTTACAAGTCTATTAAAAGTTGATGCTTTTTCACAGAGTGTGCACTATAATAAAATTATTATGTTCCTTTTTTAATGGCAAGGCAGTCGTAGGAATGATAAAAATCTCTTCCATAACTTGTTTCAGGTTTAATATTAAACTCCCAGTGTCCTTTATGGCCCACAATATCTTATGAAAGGGTATGGAACTTGTTGTCTACAAAAATACCTTTTATCCCCAAAGATTACCCCCAATGACTCCCTTGTGCATAATTCCAGGAAAGCATAGTTTCTCTCTTCATGTACATTGTGAAAATGGAGCCCTTCCGTGTATTTCTTTTAAAAAGGGAGGGACACACAGTAACTATGCCTCAGGCAGAGGGCCAGAAAATCTATCTACCATGCAAGCTGCTTTGGACAGGGTTTAGCAGACAGCCATTTTGGTGTTTTTGCTTTGTGACATGGGTGGTAGAATGCTGTTCTCAGAGGGCAGAGGTCTGTCATAGTCCCTTTATCTGAGGCAGGCTTGCAATTGCTGTTTAACCACAAAGCAGGGTTGTTCCCGACTAGAAGTCACACAAATACCTCCACAGAAAAAATCTTAAATCCTGAGCAGCTCCCCTCCAGGCGGAAGGCTTAGCTACAGCTTGAACTAAAAGCGTGGATTGTCATCAGTTAATTTTAAAGATGCTTGCATACATCCAAGCTTTCCCAATCCAAGGTATCTTAGGCATGGGAGAGGACTAACTGAGAGATACAGAGTAGGAAGCCACACTCCTAATGCAGGGTGATGGCAAAACACCACAGAAACCACTCCGGGCAAACAAGGAAAAGACTTGGACTCAGGTCACACGGTATCTGTTGGGAATATGCACCCAATTCATTCACTGAAGTTTGTATTATATTTTAATTATGCACCACCAGTACTGGTAAATATTTCTATTAACAAAATAAAAAACTTATTGCTATTCAGAGGCTTATAGTGTGTACGCTCTGTTGTTATATAAATGAGAAATTACAATGACCCTGGTAAATTCCATGTAAAGGGAATTAGAGGTGTGCAGAAGGCGAAGGAATAATGAAGCCCATTCTTCAGTAGACAGCAGGGCTTTCGGGGGGCGGGGGGGGGGAGGGAACCAGCTTCATCAGTACCAAATGATGAGCAGGAAGATGGAGGAGGATAGAAGAAGAATGGGCTTTAGGGGAAGGAAAACAGCCTTCTCTAAGCTAGTCAAGGAAGGAGACATGGCTGACCCTGGAGCACTGTACGTTGACTTGGTATGGCCAGCCAGGAGAGGTGAGGAATGAGCTGAACACTTAGGCAGGGAGGGACCAGGGCAGGAAGCATTTCTAAGACATTCCCAGGGAGCACACCTGTGTTGAAGGCTATTTAGTCAGGGGTTAAAATAACGGGGTTTATGTTTAAGCAGATCGTTTTTATTCCAATTGGACAGTGATGGATATTAGCAGAAAGACCTGTTGAAAAAACCAGCAAAGCGGTTGGTATGAGAGAGGGGGACAAATGGACGCTGGCGCACCGGGGATGGAGGAACAATGAAACCCAGAGATGGCTTTACTGTAACTGTCATCACTAATCTCTATCCGAGAAATGTCTTGTCTAATAAAGTTTTAAGGGAAATATGTGAAAGTGCTCAATTAACTTTGAAAAGGTATGATGTGATTAGAGAGGTGCTTTTATGGATTTAATTAAATATTTTAAATCCAGCTGTTTTAATCTATCAAACATAAGGGGAATGAAAATGGCTTTTATTTCTGTCATGATAATTAAAAAGCCCTCATAGACTTGTTTTCTTTCTAAATTAGTCCTCCGAATATCTCTCTACTGAGTGAAATGACATGGCTTAAAGAAAACCCACCAGAAATGAAATGCCTTTAAAAAAAAGAAAGAAAGAAAGAAAGAAAGAAAGAAAGAAAGAAAGAAAGAAAGAAAGAAAGAAAGAAAGAAAGAAAGAAAGAAAAAGCAGAACATGGATAACACTTTACATTAGATTGTAGTTTGTTCTGATTGAGTTTAGTTTATTCTTCTTGAGACACAGCCTCCAGCTCCTTACCGTCATCCACCTACACGTCCATATTTTAAATGAGGATTTTTAATGATGCACGGAGGGTAATATGGATTCCAGTGGGCACATTGTCAACCAGAAATCATTCCTTGCCCTGAGGTGATTCTGTCATGCTGAAACCTTGCACGTCGAGAGCCCCCTTTCCTATATCACATACCTTAGACTTGGTAATTCTAGCAGCAACCTGAGGATAAACATGTTGTTGTAGTAATTTATATCACGTATTAGACTATTTGAGGTTTTTTTTTTTTATCAAAGTGGGGATTCAGAAATATTAGTTGAATTACTGATACTTTTGAATTATTAGCATATTGACTATTTTATATTATTTTCCAGTGACACTTTGATTCTCCATTGCTGTAACCAAAGACTATGGTCAGTCACTACCTCTAGGCTACGGCTCTAGTTCTAGACAAGATTAGAGTGCTTTCATACAGACACGCTCCAGAAAGCTAAGGCTGGCTGCCAATACCCATGTAATCATGTCACTGTCTTTTCAAAAGCTGCTGTCCCTTCACAAGGGCAGTATTTTAATAATTTATGTGCTGAAGGAATTTAAAATTGCAACAAATTTAGAATAATAATGTTGTCCACTTTTTGTGTAGTCATCTCGTATGTTAGCATCAAAGCCATCTTGTACCAATGCTTTCTGTGTAAGATGCTGGGGAGGTTGGTTTTGTTATAACCAGATCAGCAGAAGTCTTTATATCAGATTAAAAGAGTTCATTAACTCAGAACCTGGACCCATTCAGAGAAATCAGTGATGAAAAAAAAAAAAGATCTGGAATGAAAATAATTATGCACTCAACTTGCTAAACATTTGGGAATTAAAAAGCTGTTAAAGTTGATGTGAAAATCTGATACTTTCCTCTAAAGATGGTAAAGTGTGTTCAAACTCGTCTTCTTAGTGCAGCTTCTAACTGTGACTGTGGTTCAGGATCGCTGGATCTACAGCCCACGCTCTGCACCATTGATGCTTGTTGAGGAGCATGGTTCCCCGTTCCCTGGTATGTCTCAGGGCTGATGCGATATTGATTTGGGTATTAGTACAGAAACACTGAAGGCCCACAGCCTCCTGCTCACTTTCCTTCTGTTCTGAGCTTGTAGCAGCAGTGTGGGTGACCCAGGCTTCAGTGGGCTGACTCAGCAGATCTGTGCGTGGCGGGTTGACTTTCACACAGTTCTTTCTCTAGCGCCTTTATACGTTTTGTAGCGTCTTGCAGAGGCTGGCATGTTCTTTAGACCAGCAGAAAGGTCTTCTAACAGGACCTACTGCTTCTCTGAACTGTAAATGGATTCTTTCCTGACATCGTCCATACACCATTATCACATCACACACTGTGCTGAACTGATCCACTGTACTCATGCCTCTCTCCCACATCTGCTCCTTCAAGTTCCTCTGGAACAGAGCCTCAGCCTTATTATCTGTGTGCAGACAAAGTGACACCAGTAGCAGTGTGACAGCAGTATGACTTGTAAATGTCCCTTGAATTCTGCTCCCCTGTGCTGTGCCGAGTCAGACGCTTCCCTATATTCCCGGTCTCATCTGAGCCTTGTAAGAACTCTAGGAAAGGATGGATGTCCTCCGGGAATCTTGCTGTCCCCATCTGAATGAGCACTGCTCATCTTGTGAGCCACACAAATGCCACCTCTCCCTGGGATCCAGTACACAGCTCCGCTCTAGTCCATGGAGGCTGTGGGCAGGGCGCCTGTGGTTTTCCTTTTAAATGTAGAATGAGGCATACTGTCTTAGACATCTTCCAGAAACTTCTCATCTTTATAATAAAAACTCCAGCACTCATTAAACTTTACAGAGCTCTAAGTCAGTGCTGTTCCAGATGGTGTTGCTTCTACCGCCCACCACCAAGCACTTACGATTAGATGTGCACACACCCGTGGACACATGCGCAAGCTCTTAAGTAAAGTCCTTATACTTGGATGGTCTGTTTTATCCTGCACATCTTGGTGACAATAATAAAGGACCAACTTGTTTTTATGACTGAAGTTTAGAAAGCATTTCTCCACTTAATGTGACAGCTGTCTACACTCTGGCCATCTTTCCTGTGTCAGTGCTTACCTACTTTTCACCAGGATTCCGACCTCCTCGTGTTTCTCTGGCCATGGTGAGCAAGCTCTTCCTTTGAAGGTTTTTGTGTTGTAGTTTCTTCTGGAACATTTTTTTCTCCACGATGAGCCTGGCTCTCATCGTCAGTCCATTAGTCTTCTCACAGGCTTCTTTATTGAAGAACTCTTCTGCGACTGTCCTCCCCAGACAACACCCGAGTGTGCACTAGCCTAGTCACCTGTGTTCTCTCTCATTGCTGCCTGACATAGTACCTTTCTTTCGTTGTTGTTGATGGTGGTGGCCACTATGAGCTGAGTGAATCTGAAACCCTGAATGGGGCAGCCAGGGAATGAAGACATTATAGACACACAGACATGTGCACAGAAACGTTAGGGTCAGGTGGTGTGTGCACACTCTGATGTATTGGCACCTACTACTGCTACGACCCAGAACCTCAGTGTGTTTATCATGGACGAAGGAGAGGTTAGCCAGTTCCAGTAGGAGGTCTCTATAGGTGTCTTAATTAGTGTTACTGTTATGATGAAATACCATGACCAAAACCAACTTGGTGATAACAGGTCATCATCAAAGGAAGTCAAGACAGGAGTTCAAACAGGGCAGGAACCGGGAGGCAGGAGGTGATGCAGAGGCCATGGAGGGGTACTTCTGACTGGCTTCCTCCACGTGGCTTACTCAGCCTGCTTTCTTATAGAACCCAGGACAACCAGCCCAGGGATGGCACCACCCAGAGTGGGCTGGACCCTTCCCCATCCATCACTAATTAAGAAAATGCTGGGTGATGGTGGTGCACACCTTTAATCCCAGCACTCGGAGGCAGAGGCAGGCAGATCTCTGTGAGTTCAAGGCCAGCCTGGTTCTACAGAGTGAGTTCCAGGACAGGCACCAAAACTACACAGAGAAACCCTGTCTCGTAAAAACAAACAAAAAGAAAAAAAAAAAGAAAAAAGAAAAAGAAAAAGAAAAAAAAAAGAAAGAAAAATGTCCTAGAGTTGGTTCTTACGGAGCCATTTTTCCCAATTGAGGTTCCCTCTGCTCCCAATAACTTCAGCTTGTGTCAAGTTGACATAAAAATAGCCAACATAATAGGCAAGCAGTTTCAGGCTGTAAACATCAGGGACAAGGAAGCTACAGTTGCTAGTTATTGTGTGCAATGATCAATTGTTTGCACTTGGATCCGTGAGAAAGGCTTTGCTATCATGCTGAGCCTCACCTATGGGACAGAGACATTGTAGTCCTTGACATGGCCATGCTGGTGTCAACACTGCACATTCATCCAGGCTTCCTCTGCTCCCTGCAGGTGATACTATACCTAGAACTAAAGATCAGCCAAGAGAGATAGCACAGACCCTTTGGGACATTGCTCAAGCACTTAAAATACAGTAATCGGATCTTAGTAATCAGATAAGTATTTGTTAGTGAATAGTTTGTATTAAACTGTAAGCCCAGAGGCTCATGGATTTTAAAGGATGCCTTGACAAACATTATGTGGCTGCTATGTATAGCTATGTAAAGCTTGGGTCTCTTTGTATGTTCTGCAATTGGAATGTTGAACCAGCATCATTTATTTAATTTTGCTAATTGACAGATTTTTTTTCCAAGTTTGGATGCATACATTCTGAGCACAGTAATTCCCACTTGTTGAATATCTATTCTACATGATATACAGAGCTACACACCAGTAAGCAAAGCTGAAGAAAGGGACGATCATTGTTCTATGTTATTTGTACCAAAGTATACTGAAGAGTATATATCGAGTAATAAATAGTTCAAATTTTAAACACAATATAATAGAATTGCATAGAAAAACACTCAGTTCAGCAATGTGCATTAGAGGAAGCTCCTTGGAGGGACTAATCTCTAAATAGAAGGGTGAAGGATAATGGAAGTATTAAAGTAGAGAAGACAGGCAGAAGTCAGGACATATATACTCATTGCAAGGGAGCAGAGGTCAGGAGAATTGCAAACCTTCAGGTCAACTGAGTGGAGATAGATGAGAAAGTAGGTTGGGCTGGAAGCAGGAGCCAGAAAAGGAAACAGCGCTGTGGACCCTGCACCCTCTCCCCAGTGAGAGCAGCTGGAGAACACCATTCAGTTTTAAACTTTCAACAAGTCATTTTCTTTGCAAAGCAGAACTTCAGTGGAAGACAGGCAGGTGGAAAGCAAGAAGATGCAGCTGTAGTAACAGATTAGAACTAATGAAAGCTTGAGGGTAGACATAGGAAGACAACTCAAGAGATGTTTACATACTTACCATGGGTCTTAGATACTTTTCTATTACTGTGATAAAATGCCAAGGCAGCCAGGCATGGGGATTCACATCTTTAATTCTAATGCCAGGGAGGCAGAAGAAGTCAGATCTCTGAGTCTGAGGCTAGCCTGGTCTACAGAGCGAGTTCTAGAATAGACAGGGCTACACAGAGAAATCCTGTCTCTAAAACCAGACTAAACCAAACCAAACCAAACCAAAACTAACTAAACCAAACCAAACTAAAACACTAAGACAACTTACAGGAGGAAGAGGGATGGAGCCCATCAACATCATAGTGAGGAACATGGCAGAGGACAGACATGGCGCTGGAAAAGCAGTGAGAACCCAAATCTCAATCCACAAACAGAAAGCAAGGATCACCCTGGGATGTCATGAGTCTGTTGAATCCTTCAAGCATACCCATGCTGACACACCTTCTCCAATAAGACCAAACCTCCTAGTCTTTCCCAAATAGTTCTACTAACTGGGGACCAAGTATTCAAGCATGAATACAAGGGCCATTTTCATTCAAACCACCACACCATGTGATTCTGATGCACAGCTGGGATTCAGGACTCTGCTCTGACCTCTTATGCAGGAATAAAACAAATTCTGCCCTTTGCCTCGGTAACAAGCCTTTTTTTGGTCTGAACTATGTGTAATAACTTACAGGAGTTTTAAATTATATTGATGCTCCAGGAGGTGGAATTCTGGGATGACTAACATGTAGCAGTTGGTTCATAAATATGTGTGAAATAAATGAATGAAGAACAGATGGATGGTGTGGGCAAGTGTGGTTGGCGGTACAAGTCTGAGTGTTTTCAGGTAAAGAATCAGAAAAAAATTTAATGGGGGCAGTAAAGACAATCTCCATTTCTTATACATGACTAAACGTTTTGATAGAAAAATATAATCAATTTCTAAGCTGTCTTACTTAAGGTCTCTATTGCTGTGAAGAGATACCATGACCATGGCCACTCTTATAAAAGACAACATTTAATTGTGGTGATTACTTAGAGTTTCAGAGGTCTAGTTCATCATCATCATGGTGGGGGGCATGGTAGCTGGGAGTGTGGCAGGGTGCAGGCAGAAATGGTGCTGGCTACATCTTGCTCAGAAGGCAACAGGAAGTGGTCTGAGACACTAGTGGTGTCTTGAGCATATATGACACTCAAAGACTGCCTCCACAGTGGCACACTTCCTCCAACAATAGCACAACTACTCCAACAAGGCCACACCTCCCATTAGTGCCACTCCCTTTGGGGGCCATTTTCTTTCAAACCATCACACTGACATCTGAAAGAAAAAAAAAAAGCCTGCAGAATAAAAAGTAGAAAAAAAGAACTTGACTTCATCCACACTTCTAGAGCACTGTCCCATTAAGCTTTCTCACTACAGTCAGTTCACACCGTAATTAATATATGCCTTGCTGGCTTTTGAAGGGTCCCCTGCTCATTTAGTGCTGTGATGTCTCCTACCAATGGCTGCTTGCTTTCTTAATGTGAAACCCTTTAGGAAACACAGTGCACATCACAAGGAAGTTTTCAACAGAAGTTTGTTGATATACCTGGTAGTGAGCATTTAGAATTAGTTTTCTCTTTAGTAAAGCAAGATGTAAAATGATTTCATTGCAAACCAAGTGGCTTGCACAAGGACACCATTCAAGCCCCATCGCCGTGGTGGTCTGGATCCCACATTTGATCCATCTCCCCCATGTCCCTTTCAGGGAATCTGTGGTTGAGTGATTCAGAAGTACCCTTTACTTTCTCTGCTGGAAGGCTGCCCTTGACTACAGGATACAGATCTCATCTTCACTGATCCTCCTGTGCAGTGACCATTTCAGTCTACCGAGACATACAGTCCACTGAAGGCTGTCATATGTTTCCTTAGTATCGGCATACCCAAAGGACACCTAGGTGAACTTGATTTTATAACTGTGTAAGAGATGAGAAAAGTGTTATGAATCACAGCTGTGTAGTCTTACCATTGGGTGAATTTGTAAGAACTCCTACCTTGGAGCAGCTGCAGAAGAACCTCTAGCCTAGTGCCTGGGCATTTGGCATGTTCCCAGGTAATCCGAACACACCACCACGTCAGAGAAAGCTTGCCTTAGGACTAGTTGATGAAAACGATAAAACGGGAGTGTTTTCCCTGCTGTGTCCTCTTTTCTACAGCCATAAGGTGGCAGTAGCATAGCACAATGACTCTCCTGGTCCTGGTCTGCAGTAGATACCTAACTGGAATCTGTAATTGTAATTAACAGCATTTGGAGGCCCCCATCCAGCTGAAGATAGTGTTAACCTTTTCCCATAGCATTCTATGTTGATTTATTTGCCTAATAAAACTTTATCGAATACATATTTGTTTTAACAAGTTAAACAGAGAGGAATCATATCATTAATCCAGAGTTGGCAAAAGGCCAAAAATACCATGAAATTTACATTCAAATAGGTGTGGGTTAAAATGTTGCCGCCTCTGATGACTGACAGAATGCCTGATCTTCACGTTTCACATGAACGCCTAGATAAGAGGGTTGGCGGAAAGGCTAATAAAGCACTGTGTGAAAGTCAGCTTCTTGGAAATGCTAACAGGATGATGAAGATGTAGAGGAGAAAACTGATGATAGAGTCCATTACAGAAAGCCCAGACAAAAAACTAGGACAGCACTCTTGATGGTGGTATTTGTTTCTGGATTTGGGTCTCTTCTGTGTGTTCCCTACCTATTTCTGCAGAGTGTTATTTAATACCTCAGCATACTCCATCTGTTCTCATTTCAAAGAACAAACTCAATACCAACTTCGAACAGCTATTTTCTGCCCTTAGCTGGCGATGTCATGACCTTTATACTCACGCTTCTACTGAAGGTAGTCCTTGTTCAATGATAAATTACCTGTTTCATTTCTCAGGCTTTGAAGCTGCCTTCTCCAAAAGTGCTAGGGGCTTCCATGTGGCAAGATCAAGGAGAATAGGCCCTTCGCATATCTGTTCTCGGGGCTATAGAGGCCAAGAGTCTTCTATTGTGACACCTCTTCCCCTTGGTGTCCATGGTGACAAGACACTCTCCACATTCCGGGGTTACTCTTCCCGTCGACTGTGTGCAGCTCTTTCCTTTCCGCTTTATTTTCTCCCTCCCCTGAGAACGTATCTTCCCCTTGGCCCTTTTCATATATGTTGCCTTGTGCAGCTGCCCAGAGTTCCAGATCTCGAAATCAGTTACTGGGGTTGTGATTGCCCTTTCAGGTGTAGCATCTTGAACACTGATGTGAGTTAATCCATCCACACAGAGTTTCCTCCTCTTCTCAGCCTATCCACCTCAAGCCACGATCCAGCAGCTGTCAGAACTCATTCGGTGCTGCTCTCTCATCTCCTTCATACCCAAGCCATGGGCTGCACTAGTTCTTCGGCGTCCTTCCCAACACTAAATCAAACCAAACCAAACATCTCAGAGGAAAACTGACCCTGGGCTGGTCATTTCTTGCCTATTGTTCATTCCCTGATGGCACAGTCTTCCACTGGAATGAAAAAAAGTGCTTACAAGGGACATCCCTAGCCATTTGAGCTCCGCAGTGATCCTCTTCTAGTCTGTGATGCCCTAAGAGCACTGCTGCAAGTGGCCCCTCACACCCGAGTCCCTCTCAGGACTTGCTCTGGGAACAGAGTGTAAGACACTTGAGAAGAGCTCCTTGGATTGGATGTCAGGTGTACACGTACTACTCCCAACCTAGGGGCACTGGCCTACTTGAAAAGTTTGCGCATCTACTATGTGTGGTGGAATATGTCTTTATTATGAAATGTTAACAGGACGAGTTGACATACTTTCACCTCATATGCTCACATCATTTTATGTGGTGAGAGCACTTAATGGTTTCTTTGCTGATCTCAAGAATACAATACATTGTTGTTGACTGTAGTCACAATGTTGCCTCCAACTTTTCCCTATGACGTATTTTATGCTTTCACAGCATACTTAAATGTTACGGATTAACACATTCTTTTCCAGCTTAAAGGACATTTTTCTTCTCGTAAAACATTTATGATAGTGATGGACTCCTAAAGCTGTTGATTGTCTAAACTAGTTTGATCCTTCTTTATTTCTTAAAGACAGTTTGCCGGCTATAGTATATGATTGGTAGGTTTTTCTTTCTTTCTTATTTACTGTTTTTATTTTTAAGATTCATGTAATTACAACTTTTCTCCCTTTCTGCTCCTCCATCCAAACCTCCTACATATCCTTTCTTGTTCTCTTTCAAATTCATGACTTCTTATTTCGTTAATTGTTATTGCATGCATATGTGTGTATGTATATAAATATATATTCTTAAATTTAACTCTTTCTTTCTTTCTTTCTTTCTTTCTTTCTTTCTTTCTTTCTTTCCTTTCTTAAAATACCTTTCTTATTTAAAAATTTTCAACAAGACATGCATTTTTAGTAATAAACTGCCAAGCTTTATAAGAGGAAAACAAAGCGTGTTTCGGTTTAGTAGGATATCATTTACTTTGTGATACCTCTTGACTTAATACCGGATGCACACACATGCTGCTATAAGTCTTTTATTGACATATTTTGAAGGGCAGAGGTAAAGAGAAAGATGGAGAAGCCTGATTAGGACAACAGGCTGGAAGCAAACACCAACAGTTGGATGATTGTTGAATAGGTCAGGACATGACCGTTATAGAAGAAAATGTCAAAATGTCAATTTCAAAGCTGGATATCCTGTTATCCCAAAATGCATAAAAGGAAGAACTTTGCTCAGCTTAGGTTTCCTGTTGCTGTTTCTCTTCTGCTTTACGAGTCGGTGGAGAAGTACTGATGTCCAAGATACTCTGACAGAAAGCATTTAGGAATCTAAGTGTTGACCGTTGTGTGATGGTTTCCAGATATAGTTACACATGTGAACTAACAGACAGAACACTGGGACAGAAATTAGAGTCGTAGGCTAAAACTTGTCCTAATTAAAATATTTTGTAAGTGTGAAATTATCCAATTTAATATTTCTGGAACTCATAAGGATTCATTCACTCTGTCTTTTCCTGTGGGAAACTTTAAGATTTATCCATGGCTTTGTTCTAATTACCTCTCTGATCATGAAAAACATGACTTTTTCTCTCTGTGTTTCTGTATTTTCATTTGCAAATTGACTCAAGGTGACTCTGGGCACTCACCAAACTCTCTTCCATAACTTACATGAGACCACCCAAACCAGCATTGTTCAGAAGATTAGCACAGAATGAATCGACACATGAAGCTCAACATTGAAGTTCTGTTTAATATGTGGGACACAATGAAGTGAAAAGAAAGAGAAGATTTCATCTTGTAGTGGTGAACTGGAGAATGAGAAGGTGGTGGTTAGAGAGATCCCTTCAGTAAAGAGTGACTCCCGCCAGTAAGCACAGCACAGAACAGCAAGTGGCGATGTGCTCCTCCACCCCTGGTGTGTGTGGAGACTGGCACTCTGCTACACTATTTCTTCTGAGAGCTAAATCTTATATCCTTTAAAAAAAATTTATTCACTGAACTCGAGCCCTTTGGAAGAGCAGTCATCACTCAGAACCTCTGACTTAGTCACCTCCCCAATTCTGAGTTTTACATTCTGAAAAGTATTGGAAAAATTGGAAGAAAATGCTGCCATGCCTTCTTGGAAAAGCAAAACTTATGGATGTAATAGTTTAAACCTCAGTTATGGGAAAATATCGAAATGCAAAATCATTCATCTATCTTTAATTTGTTATGCAATTATGTATCTCAGATCTCTAATGCAGCATCTCACAGCACACCAGTGTATCTCCCAGTTCATCATCTTGACACAGTGAGGGTAGCAAAGTGTCCTAGTAACTGAAAGGACACGAGCATTCTTTTGGGCAAAGTGGGAAATGTGGTTACCACATGGGCTATGTGTCTGTGCTCTTCTAAAACATAATTTATTTTAGAGCTAAGTCCACTGTGTCTGCATAATTCTTTACACTTGGATTTTAATAAAAACTATATCATTAATTAGTCATCTGACTTCAAGTTATATATTTGAAAATTCACCACAGTTTCTTGATTCTGAGGATTGTTAAGGTGTGTAGAAGCAGCCTAGACAATTATGGCTTCTCAGAAAATAAAGGAGCTTGATCCTAACTAGAAAGATAATAATGATCTTCATTTATTAACCTCTCAAAGATAATTGAGAGAGTATAAGTAAGACCGGTATGTGTTCCCCTGTCACACTTATCCCTTTTTCTTTTGGTCGTATATAGTATCAATATTGGTATTGAAGGTATTTCATTATATTTTCCAACATTTTAGATGCTGTCTCAAATTTAATTAGATCTTTCTATATATTGTAGCAGTTTTGAAGAATGAAAAACTCTCTAAATGTGAGATCATTGAGTTTGGCAGTCAAATAATTCCAGTTTGAAATATCATTTTTAAGTATAGTCTGGTACATGTTCAGAACCAGTCTTAGTTTCTTGTCTTGTTGATAAGATAAAATATTCTGACAGAAGCCATTCAAGCATTTATTCTGGCTTCTAGTTCAAGGGTACAGTCCATCATGGAGGGAGGTCAAGGTGCAGGGAACCTGAACAAGCTTGTTATGTTACATTCACTCTCAGGACCAGGGACCGGTGGATACATGCTAATATTCAGCTTTCTCTTTTCATTTGCTACAGGCCAGGACCCCCTGCCCAGGGGAAGGTCCTACCCACAATTAAGATGGGTCTTTCTCTTCAAAATAATTCCCTCCAGATATGCAAAGACCCCAGGAGAGTCTAGGTCCTGTTAAGTTGACAATTAACACTAGCTGTCACACAACCTAAGCTTTTTATTGAATAAAATGAATTTAATAGGTTAAAAAATGGATGATAATATTTACTAACTCATGGTGAAGGTGTGATTCTCTACAGTGTCTCCATGTTTCTTTGCCCTTGTTCCTTATTTCTTTTTTATTTAGGATTTTCCCTACCGATGGAAAATCCTTCCTACTTACTAAGGTTGAGAAAGAGACTACCTCACTAACCAAACACCAAACATTCCCTCTGTGAGTGAAGGCAGGGTTACTAGGGAACATCACGTGCTAACGACTTTCTTAAGCACGAGTGTATGAGTACGCGGGTTATGACTCTACTGTCTTTAGATCGTTGCCAAGAACTCTTTTATACTGTCATTTAGGTGACATGTTTGTGTGAATGCACCCTTCCAGTGTGGGTAACATCTGCTTCCTCTCCAGGAAAACCTCAGATCAAAATAAAAACCTAGACTTAAAAAAACAAAAGCAAAACAAAAAACCAGAGGACTCCTATGTTAGGATGGTAACCACAAACACAAGGGTTTCCAACATCCCTCCTGGTTTATTGAAAGCAAAGATCCTAAACTTAGTGCTTTGCTTCCCTCTGTAGTCTGTGGTTAGAGTCTGCGTGCTTAGTGCTTTGGACACCAGTCACATTTGCATGCTGAAGCGCCAAGAAAAGCCTCCTCAAAATAGCTTTGTTGCAGAAAATGACATTTATGAACTTTGGCAGGAGCTATACTCTTAAGTCATGTTCAATTTTGAAACTTGTATGGAAAAATCTCCTCTGTGGGGAGGCCAGTTACACAGCATCCTGAGCTCAGTCTTTTTGAGAGGAAGGAGGAGAGCCAGCAAAGCACAAAGGTCTGAGCCTTGCTGTCTTGCAGGCCTAATCCCGCCTCACACATTCTCAGGGAGAGGCAGAGCAGACAAGCTGCCGCGTGGCAAAATCTCTCTTCAGATCCAGACTCTGCTCTGCTGAGATGAGTTTAGAACAGTCTCATATATATTCAAAAATGACTCCTGTTTTGCCTCCTTTTTCCAGGAAATCAATGCATTCCTTTGTAAGTCCTTTATAGCTTGAAGGAGACAGACCTTCTCAAGGCAGCTCCAGTGCAGCGCTGATTCTCCAGCTCCTCGACTGTGCACAGTCAGTGTTTAGGGGCTCTCCCTGGGGTTCTGGGGTGGAGCCAAGCCTCCCTTTGCTTCACTGTCAGTGTGCTGACCACTGAGCAGCACTGTGCTGCTGGCTGTATCTTAATTAAAATGGCTCTGGCTGTGGCTTCAAGGTCAATGAATCTAGCATAGAAGCAAGAATGTGTGAGAAAATCTTTTTTAAAATTTTTTTTTAATTCATTTTACATACCAACCACAGATTCCCCTCTCATCCCTCCTCCCTCACCTTCTCCCCTACATCCCCTCCTCCAAAAGGGTAAGTTCTCCCTACCTGGTACATTTGGTTGAGGCAGGACAAGCCCCTCCCTGCTGCATCAAGGGTGAGCAAAGTGTCCGACCATAGGTAATGGGATCCAGAAAGCCGACTCATGCACCAGGAATAGATCCTGATCCCACTGCCAGGGGCCCCTCAAGCAGACGCAGCTACACAACTGTCTCCCATGTGCAGGGGGTCTGGTCCGGTCCCATGCAGGTTCCACAGCTGTAGGTCTAATGTTTGTGAGTTCCTACGAGCTTGGTTCAGCTGTCCCTGTAGATTTCCTCATCATGATCTTGACTCCCACCCCTTGTTCATATATTCTTAATGAAAACCTTCTTTATAAGGACACCTTTTTTTTTTTTTAAAAAAAAAATCTATCTTCTAATAGGTGGGAGTTCCTCTGATTCTGTAACTTTTTTAGTTTCTCAAAAAACTATTGCTTTTAGAGTACTGATCAAGAATGGATTCTAGGCTTCCTCATCTCTTAGTAACAGAGAGGCTGTAATTCCCGCCTGTACTGGTCCGTGCTGGCTAACTATTTCCTCTTGCTCACTTCCTCCACTTTGTGCTGATGTGCTCTTCTGAGACTTGTTTGCCTTTCTGTGTTATGTCACTTAAGTTGGAGCTTTCTAGTTAATGTGGCAGATGTCCCCAAGTCCGCATGTTAGGACAAGCAGTCAGACAGGTTATATGAAAACCGCCATCCTGGGAAGCATGTGACTGTGGAAACTGCCTGTCATACTCGATCTCCATACAGGAAGAATGGTGACTACATTAAGTCAGTTGCCTTAGAGAGTGCAATCCAGGGGCCACTCAGGGGGTCCAGGTTACCCCATTCTGTAGTAAAGTAGAAATTGCTTCTGCTGGAGGGGAGTGATTCATTTCAATACAGGGTGCGAGGCTATGTCTGAAATATGTAATAATGTTTCAAGAAAAATAAAAGGTTATTTTAATGCAAACCATTCTTTGAGTGGGAACTTGCACTGTTTTGCTGGGTGTAGATTCTTTAGAATAGGTTAAAAATGAAACAAGGTCTGTTGATCTGGGAGAGTTTCGGAACAGACTGTGTGAGCAGAGAACACTGATTCTGGGTCTTTGCCACCAAACATGCAGTCCAGCCACTGTCCCTCTGTGGGACTAGGGATGAAGGCACGGGGAAGTGAGACTTTAAGATATGAGTTCTACTGCCTCATTAGTGAGCCATATGTAAGGAACTATTCCACAAGGTTTGGGGGACATTTAACCGTTGAGCTGCTATTTATTCCCCCAAACTGATATAGGGGTACCGTTGCCACCAAAATCAATGAGTCACAAGGTATTTTCACAAATAATTATGAGAGTACAGTTGTGTTTGGATTGGTTGTCATAAAAAATGTGTGTTTTTGTCCCACAGCCTCCTCCTCAGATATATGATAAACAGCTGGATGAGAGGGAGCACACCATTGAAGAATGGAAAGGTGATTGTGCTGTGCTTTTTGCTTTCCCAGAAGTCAGAATATAGAAACTATCCTGTCAGGCCATGTAGGCAATACAAAGAAAGCATCTGCAGCTTCCTCTTGTACTATACTTCATTAAAAAGTGACGTTTCAGTGCCTTGTTATGGGGCTGGTGTGGGAGCTCAATCAGTTTGTGTCCAGTATATACAAGGTCTGAGTTTAGTCTCCAGTGCCACAATATGTGAATGAAATACAAATGAGAATGCAATTATTTTGAAATTTCCTCAAGTTTATTTGTCTTTTACATTAATAGGAAAATTCTATTTGCTTAAGACTAAAAAGAATTTAATTATGGACACCTTTGCAAAATAATGTTGATTGCCAAAGTGTTTATCATGGGGTCAAGCTTCATTTTAATACTGAAAAATTAAACTCCTATGTTTGCATATAAAATTAAAATTAAGTTTGATAGCTAGAGTGATGGATCAGTGGAGAGAGTACTAATCCTGAAAATCCTCATTTAATCCCTGAACCCACACGTGGAAGGAGAGAACCAACTTCCATATACTATCCCCAGTCTGTGCCTCCCCTCTCCAAATAAACAAAATATAATCTAAAAGTAAGTTTGAAATATACTTTGAGTTTTAAAAAATAAATATAGTTAACACATAATTTAATTTACAAAATTTACGGGATTTGAGAGTTTACATAGAAGATATATGAACCCAAGAGGCTCATTCCTCACCTAAATAAAAATGAGTGAGTGCATCAATCTATTTTTTCAGCAAAACTTCTCCAAACTCATACTGTAACTTCAAAAATTATACAGAGGAAGACACAAAAGAGAAAAAGAGCTAAACCTACAAAGAACTGTTAAACTAATATAATTAACTACAGAGAAGAGTGAATTTAAGGAATCCAAATACAGATGGTGTCACTTGGTCAAATTAAAATGAGCCAGAACAAAAAAGGAAGGAAATTTTGAGCGACTTTTAAAGAATTCATCATATAAGTTGGGAAAAGGAAAATACCAGATGGAGAAGACAGGGAGAAACCAGTGTTAGAAATAAGCAGAGTGTTATAAAGAGATTCTACTGGTCATGTGGGTGACCATGTCATCCAAAGGACCGTGAGGGTGAACATGGAAAAACATGCCATGAAAGTGGCGTCAGGGAAACACTGATGGCAGACGGGGGCGGGGGCAGGGAGGGTGCAGAAGGGTTGCTTTGGTCTAAATGAAACACAAAGGCATTATTGGGGCTTGTGAAGTCGCAAGAGAGAAGACAGAGCCAATGTGGACAGGACACGTGCTAAGCTGGAGGAAGAAGTATCTGTGGAGGATATAAGCCACTGCAAGAAGGGATGAGTAGAACTGAATGATTTTTACCTAAATCTGGCAACATAAAGAACTAGAGATCTCCAGGCTGATCTAAAGCAACAAGAAAAAAAAATTGGCTGCCAGTCTGGGGATGAACATGATTTTTTAATTCTCAGTTTTCTGTTGTGCTTGGGTTTACAAGTCCACAACATAAGTCTGGAAGAAAGATGGTATTAGAGACAGAAATTATAAGGATTGATTATAATTTAAAGTCCATAGGATTTGCATGGAAGAAGTAACTATAAAAGGAAACAAGAGCATCCAAAAGTGAAGGCATTGGCTGGGAACACAGTCCGGGGGGGGGGGGAGTAAATTCCTAGCACACATGAGGCCCTGAGTATGGACCCCAATACTGCAAAAGCCAACCAAGAAACAAGTAAACAAACAAACGAGGTTGTTTAAGTTCTTGTACTCAGGAGTCCATCACAATCAGTTCAGAAAACAGTCATTTATTTATTTTTAGACATTTACTTACTTAACTGCTATAACAAGGATCTGCTTTACTTAAGCTTCATGCACAGTACAAGGAAATATAGGAATGGAAGACTGAAAATCCTCAGTGATTTAAGAATCCATTCAATACCACAGAGATGTTACTTGTCATTAGCTAGTGCATCTGTTTGTAGATTAAGGAAGTCATTGCTTTTCTGTTATAATAACATGGACAATTGTTTCTTACAGAACTTATCTACAAGGAAGTAATGAACTCAGAAGAAAAGACTAAAAATGGCGTAGTGAAAGGACAGCCCTCTCCTTCAGGTACTCACTCTCCGTGAATAACCAAGATGCTAGTACTTGTGTATTTTCCTGGCTTTTGAGGGGTATAGTCATAGACAAAATTGTTTACAGAGCCATTTCCCTATGTTGCATTAATTTTTTTCTTTTGAAACCATGTATTCCTTCTGGTCATTCTGATTCTAATAAGCAAGCATAGTGTTGTTGTTTTTCTAAATAATACTTTTATTTTTGAGATTATAATGTAATTAAAATATTTATCCTTTCTCTTTTTTCCCTCCAAGTCTCTCATATATCCCTTCCTTCTCTCTTTCAAACTCATGGCCTCTTTTTTCATTAATTGTTATTGCATGCTTATATGTATATGCGTGTGTGTGTGTGTGTGTGTGTGTGTGTGTGTGTGTGTGTTGTACATATACATTCCCAAATATATACAGCTCAGTCTATATGATGTAACTTTTATGAACATGTCCAGGCTGACCATTTGGTACTGGATACTCAGTTGGTGTGCTCTTCCCTGGGGAAGACTATTTCTCTCACTCAGCATTTCTTATTTGCCTGTAGTTCTTTGTGTAGGGTTGAGGCCTCCCTGGCTTTCCTATGTCTACTTTGGCATGTTTATTGGTATTGTCCTTGTTCAGTAAGTCACGTTGGTGAGGCTTTATGGCTGTAACTTCTGACATTGATAGGAGACAGTTTCACCGCAAACTCCCTGATCCTCTGACTCTCTCTGAAGCTTCCCTCTTCTGCAATGGTCCCTGAGCCTTAGATGTGGGAGTTGTTTTGTAGATGTGTCTGTTGGGACTGGGCACTACAACTTTGCATTTTGACTGGTTGTGGTTTTCTGTAATGGTCTCTGTCTCTTGCAAAGAGAAGTTTCCTTGTTGAGGAGTGAGGACTGTACTTATCTGTGGGTATAAGGACAAATATTTAGAGTGTAGTTGGGGATTATGCTGCCTTAGTAAAGTGGAAGTTGTATCTTCTCCTCCAAGATCCACGTCTTCACTAGCCCTGGGGAGTTGCCTAGGTTTTCAGTACCAGGTATGATTTCCTTTTTGTTGGGTGGGGCATAAATCAAATTATAGAGCTGTTGCTTACCATCAAAATATGCATACTGCTACTTCGATCTTAGTGTTATGATGACATGAAGATCATTGTCATGGTTCATCAGCATCATAGCTGGGTAGGACTATTGGTGGCTTCCCTCCTTTGGAAGCTCACATGGTACCATGAAAGCTAGTCCTCAGATGGGGCATTCAGGCCAATTCTAGCTCAGGGGTCTCTGGGCATATGTTTGAACTGTGTGGTGTCTTCAGCAACAGGGAACTGCCAGTCATCTTAGTGGGCAACCAAGGGCAATAGCAATAACCTGTAATGTTTTGGGAGTCTTTTGGACAACCCTGACCAGCAACTCAAAAAAGTCTTCTCATACCTGGTGTTGTGTTTTTTGCCTGCTGGTCTTAGGCTCCTGGAGGGAACATTGTCCACCCAGATGAGAAAAGTTCATTTAAATTATATATGCATATTTGTCGACAGACTTATGTGTATTAAGGATTTTTCGGTAGTTAATATTATGATTCTTTACAACTTTTCAGACATCCTTATTGTTCTTTTACTCTTTCTCTCCTTCTTCCATGTTTATTTCCTTCCCTTCTCCATAATCAGAGCCCCTCCTTTCCATGTTTTCCCTATCAGATCACTTGCACACCATTAGTCCCCTTTCCACGGCTCCCCAGCCCCTCCCCTCAAAGGCCCCTCCCTGCTGGTTTCTTCAGTTGTTCCGGTTACTCCCATCTGAAGATTTGGAGCTAGGAGCCTCTGATGAGAGAGCATCAGTTTGGGTTACCTCGCTCAAGACAATCTTTTCTAGTCCCACAACTTACCTACAAAGTTCACGATTTCCTTTTTCCTTACAGTTGAATAACACCCCATAGTATATATGTACCACACTGTCATGACCCACTCTTTCATAGAAGGACATCTAAGTTGTTTCTATTTCTTAGCTATTGCAGCATGATGGTTTTATAAAACTGAATTTAAGATGCCGATGAAATAATATGACATGATCCGGTCAAGGGTACATGATCCTCAACAAAACCTAAGTCCTCCTTGTCCTCTGGTCATCAGGCTAACACAGAGGTCAACAATCCATGCCTCCAGCTAGAATCTCTTTTCTCATTCATTTTCAACATTGAACTCTCCAAGTTCAGTGTGGCAGCAGTGTAATTATCTGCTAGAATGGCTCTGATTAAAGCCAGTGTGCAAAATCTCCAGCTTGTTAGCTACAGAGTCTAACACACCTTTGTTACCTGTATGGGTTTTGCTGACAATACACCCAA
>CABHPQ010137068.1:0-15682 GCA_902168405.1 Peromyscus aztecus
AGGTGAAGGGGATCAGGCCAAGAGAGCAGAATTCAACTGTGAGATTTTGGGTGCTGGGAACTGAACTCAGGTCCTCCTGTTTGCACAGTGTGTTCGCTGGTTTTACATTAACTTGAAACAAGCTGGAACTGTGTAAGAGGGGACTTCAAGTGACAACATGCCCCCAGCAGATTGGCCTGTGGGCAAGCTTCTAAGGTATTTTCTTGATTGATGACTGATTTGGAAGGGCCCAGCTCACTGTGGGTGGTGCCATCCCTGGGCTGGTGACCCTGAGTGCTTTAAGGAAGCAGGCTGAACAAGCCATGAGAAGCAAGCCAGTAAGCAGCACGTCCTCTCTCTGTTTCCGTTCCTGCCTCCCTGGATGATAGACCGTGACGTGGAAGTGTAAGATGAAGTAAACTTTCCTCCCCATTGCTTTTGGTCATGGTGTTTTACTGAAGTGATAGAAACCTACCTAGGACACATAGCCAGCACCTCACCAACTAAGCCATCTCTCCAGTTACTAGGATAGGCAGCTTCATTAAAAAAACTTAGGTGTACGGCTTTTGATTTAAAAGGATGCTGATGATGTACTGCCAAGGGGATAGTATCAGACCCCACAACTTTTTTTTTAAAGTAATAGTTGGCATATGCCTATAATCTTAGCACCAAGATTACCATGAGGTGGAGGTCACCCTAATCTAAATATCAAGTCCAAAGCCAACTTGCTCTACATAGAGACCCTGTCTCAAAAGGGGAAGGGGATAAAATCAATAACATTGAGAGGTTTAATATCAAGCCTCTTGATACAATTCTGTGACACATCACAAATGTACAAGCATGTCCACATACTAATCTATACATAAACACATGACACACAGAAACCACCCCTATCAGGATGGACTGAGTCATTTGGAATCTCCGGCAAACTAAAGAGGTGGTCATCCCTGCAGGCGGGGGGGTGGGGAGGGGTGGGGGGGTGGGGAGGGGATGATGGGTACCCACCAGCAGAGAGAAGACAAGCCTTCCACAGAAATCAAGAGAGCAGGTTGACTCTGGGAAGACTTTCACATGGTGTTTCCTAAAACTGTATCTGGCAGTCAAATATCGAAGAGAGGTCACACTCAGAACCACTAAGCCACATCAGTCACACTGCAAAACCACTGAGTGAAGAGTTCACACTCAGAACCACTAAGCCACATTAGCCACACTGCAAAACCACTGAGTGAAGAGAGTTCACACTCAGAATCACTAAGTCACATCAGCCACACTGTAAAACCACTGAGTGAAGAGTTCACACTCAGAACCACTAAGCCACATTAGCCACACTGCAAAACCACAGAGTGAAGAGAGTTCACACTCAGAATCACTAAGCCACATCAGCCACACTGTAAAACCACTGAGTGAAGAGAGTTCACACTCGGCACATTAAGCCATACTGCACTGATTATATTTCCCCATTCAAACCTGGCCCTATCATTTCCTGCTTGCTTATTTTCTTTCATAATGGTCAACAGTAGACTGCTATGTCCAATTGCTATCCAAATAAAGCCAAAGATTTGCTGCTGACCACGGACCCAAAGAATTCCACTCAACTAACTGTTGACTTATAAAATCTAATGCTTCTCAACAGTACTTTCATTTTTACTAATTTTTATTAGTAAAATTGGTCATGGTGTTTTGTTGTTTGCTTTTTCGAGACAGGGTTTCTCCGTATAGCTTTGGCTATCATGGAACTTGCTCTGTAGACCAGGCTGGCCTTAAACTCAGAGATCCACCTGCCTCTGCCTCCTGAGTGCTGGGATTAAAGGCATGTGCCACCCATGCCCAGCTGGTCATGGTGGTTTTTTTTTTAAATTATTTTTATTTTATGTGCATTAGTGATTTGCCTGCCTTTATATGTCTGTGTGAGGGTCCCCTGGAACTGGAGTTACAGACAGTTATGAGCTGCCATGTGGGGGTGCTGTGAATTGAACCCGGGTCCTCTGGAAGAACAGTCAGTGCTCTTAACGGCTGAGCCATCTCTCCAGCCCCTGGTCACGGTGTTTTATTGAAGCGATAGAAACCTACCTAGGACACACAGTCAGCACTTCAACTGAGCCATCTCTCCAGTTACTATGACAGGCAACTTTACAACAATTTAGGTCTAGAGATTTTAACTTAAAAGGGTGATGATGTACTGCCGAATGGATGGTATCAGACCCCACAACCATTTTTTTTTTTTTTAAAGTAAAGCTTGGGCATGGTGGCGTATGCCTACCATCTTAGCGTGACGATATAAAAAGTCGAATCATTACACTCATCGAGCACGGCAGAGAGGAGTGGTACTGCTACTGAACCTGAGCCGTGGGCGGAGAGCAGCCAGGCCAGGACATAACCTGAAACGCCGTCCAAAGGGCTGCTGCGGAGTGAGTGTAACGGCATGTGCTGTGTGCAAGTTGAGTCCCACTGGGGCTGAGCAAGTACATACACAAACTAAAACAAGGGCCCTGCAGTTGGAAGTGCAGCATCTTAGGCCAGTAACATGTGTGTGAGCCGGAGTGAGTCCCAAGAACCCCGTCCAGGAGGAGGAGCGCATGGACGGCAGAGAACGCACCACCTTAGGCTGCCCTGACCAAGGCTGTCACCAGGCCTGTGGAGAGGAGGGACGGCAGGTGGTAATCAAACCTCTTCCTACGTACGAATAGCTTCCTGACACTTAAGCAATGCTACTCACAAACGTAAACCCTCATTTTAGTGTATTCTCAAGTATTTTTCCTGACTTAACGATGTCTAGATTGAAAGGATGAAGTAGGGGAGGGATGAAGATGGGGTCATTCCCCAAAATGGGGACATATGTTCAAGGATTAAACTCTAGATAACTCTAGAGCTCAAACTATCAACTTGCACCAACCTTGGACGATGACATCGTCGTCGTCGTCGTCATTGTTGTCATCATCATCTTTAAAGCCCTAAGAAAGCTCTGTGGCACTTCTAATATCTGCTTCTCCAGGGGAGGGGCAGAGCTGACCGTCAGAGCCCCACTTCAGTTCCCCAGTGGGGCCCCAGGATCTAGGAGACACCACACATCTCCACAGGCCCACGTGACTCTCCTCCCTGGTGCCAGCCTCCTCAGGCTGCCGCAAGCATTTGCGAATAAGGACACCCACAGTACCAGTGTATTGAAGAGCGGGTTTTTCTATGCCTGTGGCTGGCAAGTGACTGCCGCTGTGAGAGCAGAAAACTTCACTACCAATGGATGAACTGTTCAGATGACAACCTATTTCACTGGCCGTTCCAGGAAAGCAGGGAGTGGAGCTCTTTAGAGGGAAGGGAAATCTCTTACTGTGAACACACAGTCATTTGCACCATGACTTAGGAAGGATGGAACTCTATTTGAGCCCTGGCTGGCCTCCTTACTCCACTAGGTCCTTTCCACATCTCACCACACCCTCAGTAGAGACAATTCCCTAAATGCCTGACTGGACACACATCTACCCTGCAGGGCCTGGCCTTGTTTCCAGGGCGGGGACTTACCAATGTCACTCAGCAGGGTAAGGATGGCTCCTTCCCGCAGGCCACAGCAGTTTTCGAACTGGTTCAAGTACTACAGAGAACAGGAAAAGCGGGGTCAGATGTGGGTAGTCACGGACCCCTGAAAAGCCCACCAGCGTCTTCTGTCAGTCAGACAGCTGAGTGCTGGTCCTATACCAGGGGTCCAGGGGAGCTGGTTGGGGGCAGCTGGGGCAGTAGGACTTGCTCCAGGGTCAAAGCGAGGCAGCAGTCTGTAGGTATCCATGTATTCACCTCCCTGGCCTTGGCAGGAAGCATTTGAGTCAGCTTCACTACGGCTGCAAGTCTGAAGAAAATGGCCAGGGTCTAACGTCAATAGTAACCGAGTTTGCTCTGGAGACTCCTGCAGAAAGGGCAGGCAGAGAAGACTCAACCAAAAGCCACCCTCCAGCCATTCTGCTAAGAGTCTTCTTGGATAATTTAATGTGGAGAATGTGACTTGCTAAGTGCCTGGCATTGTGCCTAATTCTGCAGGGATGAATTCAGCAGACTGTACCTGCTCCACCCAGCATCACTGTCCAGAGCCCCATAGCGCCCTCTACCTGCTCCACCCAGCATCACTGTCCTGGGCCATACTGTTCCCTCTACCTGCTCTACCCAGCATCACTGTCCTGGGCCATACTGTTCCCTCTACCTACTCCACCCAGCATCACTGTCCAGAGTCCTACTGTCCTCTACCTTCTCCACCCAGCATCACTGTCCTGAGTCCCACAGCGCCCTCTACCTGCTCCACCCAGCATCACTGTCCTGGTGCTGAAATCTCCATGTCAGAGGTAAAGAAACAGACTGGGGAGTCTAATATCAGCCAGCACACACAGTTGAGAGGCAGGGCTGTAAAGCGAAGCTAAACTTCCTGAAGCTGAGCTTTGAATCCTTTGGTTTCTGGCTCTCCAGTTTATCAAGGGGCTCCACATGCTGCTGTGAGTCAGCTTGTGGTCATTAACATTCAAATTCATGAACATGCCAAAGTTTGTTTACCTCTGCACCATACATTTCACTTTTGTCATGGTTTTGGTTTGCTTTGAGGTTGTGGGGTTTTTTTTTTTTGGGGGGGGGGGGAAGCAGGGGACAGGGTCTCACCATACTTCGTAAGTTGATCTCAAATTCTTGAAAAAAAGAGTCTCCTGTCTTAACTTCCCCCATAGCTTGACTATAGGAACAAACAAAGCATGGTAGACTTAAGTTTTGAAGTTAACTCTGATTCTTAAATTTACTATCTGTTGATCAAGCTGATCTCTCTAAGGCAGTGGTTCTCAACCAGTGGGTCACGACCCCTTCAGGGGTTGGGCTGCCTAAGACCATCAGAAAACACAGGTATGTATTTTATGATTCACAACAGTAGCAACAAAAATGATGTTATGGTTGGGGTCACTACAACATGAGGAACTGTATTACAAGGTCAAGTGTCAGGAAGGTTGAGAACCACTGCTCTAAGACATAACATAGATTTTTGGCCACTAATACAGATTTTGAGCTTTAAAAACCAAAATAATTTATTATTTATTTAATTATTTTATGCATATGGTGCTCTATCTGCATGTACACCTGCATGGCCAGAAGAGGGCACCAGATCCCATTATAGATGGCTGTGAGCCACCATGTGGTTGCTGGGAATTGAACTCAGGCCCTCTGGAAGAGCTGCCCATGTTCTTAACCACCGAGCCATCTCTCCAGGCCGATTTTGAACTTTTAAGAGAAGGAAAAGACAGGCTACCTTATTTAGGGAACAAAGAGAACAAGATCATAAAAGCTGTCCCCAGTGCCCTTTCCAGTGACAGCAAGTACAGAGGCCCTTTTATGCAGCCACATCCTGCCTCTCCCTAGATCACCCTGCAGCCCATGCCAAGAGTCATGCTGAAATTTCCATCATCTTTTCCCTTGGCTTACGGGTTCTTTGCTGCCAAAAAGGGCAAGTGTGTATCTCCACTGCATTTCTGAGCACCCTGTCACCTGGTCACACCCACTCACTTCTCAGTCAGAGTCCGACAAACTTGCCACTTGATTCTAACAGCTTACAACAGCACGGCAGCATTTCCACCCGACCGCAGACAGCAATCGGATGACTGCCACGGGTCAGAAACCAGGAGAATCACGGTGGTGCTGGGAAGCTCTCCATTTCTCTTCCGTTATCATCCTACTTATGGAAACAGGTCATATCCTGTTCCCAAGCTACACCACTCTCAGGACTTGCCACTCTTTCAGCGGGAGAATCACTCATGGAAACTTTCCTTTTTTAAAATAAGGGGAAAGGCCCCAAAGAATAAAGAGCGTAGCACATGACGTAAGTCTGGGAAACTGCTATGTAAAGGGAGCAGTGAATGAGCATTCAAGCCCCGTGCTGTGACTCTTTTAGAGTCAAGAGCTGACCGGAGCTATAGCGTGAGTAGATTAAAAAACAACTCACTTGGAGCTTTTAGTTTTCCCAACACTAAATGACATGGCCCAGGTTCACAGATGGGGAGATGCCCTACACCTGGGGTGGTCTGTGACCCAAGCTCCACACTTCCACTGTATGTAGCTAGTGATGTATCTAGTTAATGTCTCAGGGCCATGGCATCTACCTGCAGTGCAGGAATTCTATCTGGGTACCAATATGCTGGAACCATAAAGCAGGCACCCTACAAAAGCATAGAGAGCATCTGGGTGGCACACAGAACTGTCCCTGTGACCAGGGAGAACTGCCATTGTCCTCTGTCCAGTGTGGGTTCGGAGCAGAGAAGGTAGGACACAGACAAGGAAAGGGGGAAGCCTGCAGGTGAGTCAGGATCTGGAACTGCAGCCCTGTTCTCTGATGACTAAGCTAGCTCCCTTCTGCCCGCTGTGATTCTGAGGAGCATGGTCATGGCTGTGAAGAAAGTCTCTCCCCTTTGGACAGCAGAGATGCTGACCCCAAAAGCTTGCAGTGGCCCTAACATGCCAGAGGGGGAAAAGTTTGTGTTGAGACTTCATTCTGTTTCTTCCCTGTGGTCCAGGTCTGATGGTAACTCTTCCTTGTCACATTAGTGGTCATGTGACACAGCCTGTCTTCAGCTTTCTTGCAGGCACTTCTGACTCAGCCTTTAGATTTACACGTACAGAAACCACCCCCAAAGGCGGCATCGAAGAGGGAGTCTGTGTAGACGAAGTTAGTTCACTGACTCCTTGAGTTTGCTGCATGATGGTGAATGGTCTCTCTGTTTCTCCCCTCTCAGTGTCCCAGCCCTGCCTAGATGGACCTACATCTCACAACCCAGGAAGACTCACTCTTCGGAGATCTCCTCCTTGGCAGTACTCCATGGCCAGTAGGGGCAAATCATTGGGTGCCAAGTTCTGCATCCCCTCTGGGACATCCCGGGCAGCCACCACATTGGGATGGTTCAGCCTAGAAAGAGGGGAAACCAATAAGCATTCAAACTTCAGCTCAAATCCATCCCCCTTGTTCCATATCTCAGCTGATCTCACCTTCCAACAAAGCACAGAATAACCAGTCCCTTTGGTAACCAAACAGGAGAAGATGGGGGTCCAGGAATGGGAGACTTACCTGGTACTCAGTAAGTTAACATGTATTTACTCAGCCTTCCTCAGCCCTCAAAACTCAAGCTCCCTATAAGCATATCACGTATCATTTAATCGTCCTTAAAGGGTCCGATTTCAAGTTTTCTTTGCACTGTAAGATTGCTTCTAACAGGTGGCGACAGGGACCTCATGCCATTGAAGGGGAGGGATGATGCAGCATGCATGTGGCCATTCGATGAAGGAGACAACTGCTCTCTCTCTGCTTTCTAAGAAGTGGGCAGAGGACTGGAGAGATGACTCAGCAGTTAAGACCCCGGGGCTCTTCCAGAGGACCTGGGTTTGAGTCCCAGCACCTGAATGCTGGAGTACAAGCGTCTCTCAACTCCAGTTTCAGCGGATCCATCTCCCCCTCTGGCCCCCTCTGGTGCCAAGCATGGATGAGGGTACACAGACAGATGTAGGCAAAACTCAAACACATAAAAATGAAATATTTTTTAAAAAATGAAAGAAGTGAGCAGAGGGAGCATCTGCTTGATTACTTCAAGCTAACTCTTACAGTGCTCATCTACAGGTCTCACCAGGTGGGGGGATAGCATCCACCCCGGACAGAGAGATCCTATCTCCACACTGTGTGGATATCCACAGAGAGCAAACAGCAGCAGAGGGTCACATGCCACTCTGGAATTAGAAACACAGGGAAAACAAGGATTTTCGTTGAAATATAAAAACTTATCATGATTGACTGTCTTAATTAACTTAATTACGTGAGTAATTTTTGACAGGGTCTTATGTTGCTTATGCTGGTCTCAAATTCCTAGGCTCAACTATCCCTCCTGTGCCCAGCCTCCCAAGTAGCTGCACCTACAGGAGCACACTACCATGCCTAGCTATGAGGACTATCTTAAATTTAATGTAACAGAATTGACCACAAAGTCAATGTAGTGTTTAAATGTTACTCCTTTAGAAGCCTCGAGGACAGTCGCCTCTCGGGGCAGCCTGGGCAGGGTTGGAAGAGAGTTAGGGTTCTTTTCTAGACACAGCAGGTAGAGCGTGCTGTGGTTTCCATTCCAGCCTCGCAGGGCTGTGGAAGCGGAATCCCCAGATACGGGCCCGGGCCCTCACCTTCTCATGATCTGGATCTCTAGGCACCAGCGATCTCTGTTCTTCGGGCTGAGTTCCTGCCGGCACTGCTTGATGGCAATCTGTTCACCTGTCGCCTACAGAAAGGGCACACTAGGTATCAGAACAAGTAACCACCAAACACCCGAGCACCACAGAGCCCTGCCGGCCACACAGACACCCTAAAGAGCAAGTGGAGAGTCTGGCTGCTCTCTTCACCGTCCCCACATCACAGCTCGTTCATCTCCTGCTTCCTCTTCCCAACCAGGGACACCAATCCTCCAAGCCTGCTCTGTCCCTATACCCTCCACAAAAACCTCTGTAGCAAATTCCTGTCCAGGGACATATCCCAACCGTTGCCATATTAGGTTAAACCACAAGGCATTGTTGGTGATTGGCCAGTTTCACATATAAAAATGTCACTTCCGTGTGATCCGACTTAATATTGGCACAGTGGCTGTCTCTATTACTTCGTGTAGGAGTTTTCTCTCTTCAGAGACAAGACAAAGACAGGGTAGTCAATGGGACACAGGACAGCTCAAATTCCACTTCTGATCCTCCTGATTCCTCCCTCCCAAGTGCTAGGATTACAGGTGTGCATGGATCACTGTGCAGCTTATACAGGGATCAAACCTAGGGCTTTGTGAACACTGGGCAAGCGCCCTACCAACTGAAGTACATTCTACAATGGGAAAAATCAATATTTTGTGACTAATGAGCTGGGTGACTGGTTCCTTAGGTTAACAGGTGCCTCTCTGCTGGTACACAAAGGAGTCCTTTGAACATGAAGGATGGGAGGGTTCAGAGTCTATGGTTTTGGCTGGAGCAGCAGAGAGAAGCCCTGGTGTGACGTGTCCTGGAGACAAAAGTGGCAGCCTCGAGGAAGGCTGAAGGACCATAGTTATCAGTATTCCCCATTCGCAGTGACACCAGCCAGCTTGCTGGGAACAGCTAGAAAGAGAAATCCTTTCCGACAGAGATTACTACAATCTATTGCACAGTATAAAAACGTCCACAGTGGAAACAGGAAAGTAGAAGTTTATCCATGGAAAGAATGTTCTGTTCTGCCTGGGAATTTCTCATCTGGAACTCTAGCATGACAATTTCGGCAGGGGCTTCCCCAGTGGATTTCTGATGGTTGATGTAATCACCTACCTGGCGATGCTTTAGCGTGTGCTGCCAATTGGACTGCTCCAGAATGTCCTCTGAATGTTCTAAGCACCCAATTCGATGGTGCTTTGCTGTCTGGCTGCATGCTATTTCTATTTGTTCTTTCACTTTTGCTTGCTACAGACTTAAAATAAAAACTCACTCATTCAAAACTGACGGTGGGTTATTTTCCATACAGAACGAGATTTCTGCTTCCATATATAAAAGGCGAAGGACTGAAACCTCTAAAGACCTTCAAAATCAACTACAGTCAACATAGATAATACTGTCAGCCCCTGTGAAGGAGGTCCTAGAGGCCCCAGAGACCATTTTCCTCACTTGTACATGTTATGAAAAGGATCCTGTATCTTGTAAGTGTGCAATTCACACAGTAATGAGTGGGGCTTAAAATGACATGCAGGGGACTGTGGCAAGACCTCCCAGTGTGCAGGTGGCTGTCATTAGGATCCAACTTGCCTCGTATTTGTCCCAGCGGCTCAAACTCCCGCGAGGGCTTAGACTACCTGGCAAGAGAAGGAAAACGGAAATCTCCAGACACGGCGGGCAGCTGTCTAAATGTGGCCACCAGTCAACAGGTCAACCTGAAAACGTCAGAAATGGAAGGCAGTGTCCACTACCACTCTAATGTCTGAGCACAACTATTACAAAACCTCCAAAGTATTCTCAGATCTGTTTGTAGTCCGAAACTAGTGCTTGAGTTATCCAAAACGCAGCAATCTCCACACCTAGTTTTCTGCTACATTCTAAGTATACAACCAAAATAACAACAAATGCTGGAGCAGGATCCCCATCCACAAACCCCACGCCCGCTGTAGGAATCACTTCCCATCTTCCCTGGAGTCTCTGTAGCCCCTGACAACACCCATCTACTTCTGCCTGTATGGATTTCGCGATTCGGACATTTCATGTAAATTGAGTCACACATGTATAATTTTAGAATGACCTTTTTCTCACTTAAAGACACATCTCCATAGTCCGTCCATTCATGCTGTAGCTATGTGTCCCCTTCTGTGACTTCAACAGGCCAGCCCACAGGAGGCAGTGTCATTAACTGGGCTCTGTCCTCACAACGCCCTTTCCTTTTCTGTCTGTCAGAATCCTGATTTTTAGCCAGGATTCCAAGGCTCTCTCTGAAGAGCTGACTTCCTTTTAATATTGTAGCACCTGCTGAGGTTGAATCAATCACCGTGGCTACACACTGGAACCCAGGGAGACGTCCATCTACGGTCTTCAAGAGTGAGAAGCCACATTAGAAAAGCATTTCTCTAGTCGATGTACAGTCTCAGAGGCCACAGCTTGGAAAATGCCATACCTCGAGATCATGAGTTTCCAAGTTGTCTGCCCATTCGCAAACTGACCGGAGCTTGGTTTTCAGTTTCACTTCCTATTAGTGTTTAGATTCAATTTTTTTTTGCCCAGTTCTAGGGTAGCTTCATCAACAGCAAATCCAACCAATGCTGTATGCTAAGGCTGGAATGTTGACATTTAATTACTTTTGTAACAGTATTAAGAGGTGAGACTCCTGACTGGGTCGTAAGGTAGCCATGGGTGAGACGTCATCACGTAGAGGCCTTTGGCCTTCCACCAAATGATGGCACAGTGAGAAAACTCTCGTCAGATGCCAGAACCTTGACCTCAGCCTCACGCCCCACCTGTGCTCATGTAAGAACTCCTAATTAAATCCAGTGGACCATACACACCTACAAGACACCTAATTAAATCCAATGGACCATACACACCTACAAGACACCTAATTAAATCCAATGGACCATACACACCTACAAGCAGGGGGATGTGTTGGTAAGAGGGGTTCAGTGGGAGGAGGGATAAGAGAAGGTAATGGAGGTGATATGATCCAAAAGTGTCAAATAATACATTTAAAATTATTTTAAAAAGAAACATACCCCTACCCCCCAAAAAATCTATATTAAATTATTTCCCAAATGCTTAGAAGATGATTTTTATTCACTTCAGTAAGATTATTCTTACCATTAAAAATAAACTACCCAGCCTCAAGAACTCTACACTGGCTTTCAGTCAGGGAGAATCTCCAGAGAAGCCTAGGCTTGTGGAAAGCGGAGTTCTACAGATGAGAGGGAAGCGGGAGGCCAAGTTACAGTAGAGAGGATGCTGGTGCAGGCGCTCCTTCATGCAATGTTTCTGCACACTGCTGTAACCGGCCCTCCTTCATGCAATGTTTCTGCTCACTGCTGTAACTGGCCCTCCTTCATGCAATGCTTCTGCACGCTGCAGTAACCGGTGCTCCCTCATGCAGTGCTTCTGCATATTGCAGTAACCAGCGCTCCCTCATGCAATGCTTCTGCACACTGCAGTAACCAGTGCTCCTTCATGCAATGCTTCTGCACGCTGCAGTAACCGGCGCTCCATGCAGTGCTTCTGCATATTGCAGTAACCAGTGCTCCTTCATGCAATGCTTCTGCACGCTGCTGTAACCGGCGCTTTAGCGGGTCTATGGTCACATGAAGATGCTGTAACTCATGTATGCTACCAAAGGATGACAGAGTCTAGGATGGAAGACTGAAAAGTCTGCACATCTCTAACTTTAACACACAGAGCAGTGTGTTGTTTCCCTATGGCCAATTGTATTGTCTATACCGAACGTAGCTGATTTTTTGAGGTCCTTAGAGTTTGCTGTTCTTTGCCTTTTACACAAGAGCACAAACCTTGTGTATATCCATGTATTATAAAACCTGAAGAAGGCGGAGAGTAAAGAGACATATTCAGAATGCTGGCGGCCACCAGAAGGTGACTGCACAAAGTGTGCCAGAAGGCCAGTCTAAGAGAAACTGGGCCCAGAAGGAGTTCATAGATGGGACTGAGGCTGGGCAGAAAAAGATACGGAGGCACTAGCTACCACACGTGTCCTGGAGACCCAGACCGGTGCGCTACTCAACCTTCATCAGAGAAGTTTCTATTCTATATGCAGTCAATGGCAATTAACACAAAGGTCCACAACCAGCCAAAGTGAAGAGACTGTGGAATGCTCAGCCCTAAATGAGACATCTCTATCACACCTCCTCCTCCCGAAACTCAGGGATCATCTGGGAAAGATTGTAAGAGCCAGAGGTTGTGGGCTCTTACAACAGTGTTTCTGAACCAAATAGATGAACTCACAGCAGTTAGGGCAGCATGCACAGGCTCAAGCCAGGGAAAATCCAAGCTTGGAGAAGGTGGGAGGCAGTAAGTTCCACCCCTAGCTAGGCAGCTATCAGCAGTTCATAGATGCTGGGAGAAGGAGGATGGGTTCTCTTTAAGGGTGTGTTCTGTGATAGGTCAACCAGACCTCAGTGGGAGGAGGCACAAATTAGACTGGATGGTGGGGGGGGGGTGAGGAAAAAAGGAGAGCTGGGTGGGGAGGGAAGTGGGGAGGGAGGGAGCTGGGAGGAGTGGGAAGACAGGAGTTGAAAATGATCAAAATACACTGCACAAAATTCTCAAATACGCACTTAAAAGTGAAGGTCTGGGATATACATCAACAACACAACTCCTGCACCTCAAGCTCAGGGATCATTGCAGAGGAGGAGGAAAGATGGCGAGAGCCAGAGGATGGGTGTGGTGGGGGTTGCTGGGAGATTATGTCTCCTAGGGATGTCAGAAGTTACACCAATAAAGTCCTACCAACAAGACTGCCGGCACGTGAGCTGACCGAGAACAAAAAGAAAAGACGTGCTAATGTGGACAGGGGAAAGCCTAGGAGGCCTCAAACCTACACAAACAACTACAGGCAGCTAAGGAATGCTCAGATAGTCTTCCCCAGGGAAGACCATGCCAATTGGTTATCCAATACCTAACTGTCAGCCCTGAAAACATACATACATATGTGTGTGTGTGTGTGTGTGTGTGTGTGTGTGTGTGTGTATGTGTGTGTGTGTGTGTGTATCTATATCTATATACATATATCATTATACAGACCGAGCAAGTTGTATTTATGAAATATATGTATATCAATATACATATAGGTATATAACAATAATTAATGAGAAAGGAGGCCATGAATTTCAAAGAGAGCAAGAAGGGGTATATGGGAGAGCTTGGAGGGAGGAAAAGGGAAATGATGTAATTATATTATAATCAAAAATAAAATAATTAAAAAAAAAGTTAGATGCATCTTTATCCCTGACATACCAAGTGATGCAGACGGCCTTTCCCTATGATAAGGGCTACAACTTCCTCAGTCTTCCCGCAATGCAGACACAAAGTGACACAGTGGCCTCCAATCTTGCCCACAGATGTCAGGAACAGACTCAAGGGACAAACGTGTTGCCTCTTCCTTGAGCAAAGTAAGTACGCAGCACTGAATCCCTTAGACCTTTGGCTCTTCATCCACAGATGGAGGAAAAACTCCACCCATCCAGTGATGCCAACTAAAATGAAATGCAGGGTCCGCTCCATAGGAAGCCCTGGGCAAAGTCTGAAACTACCAATCACTTCCTTAGATGATGCTCTGCCCACGTAATCGCCTCGTTTCCTGACAGGCCACCTAAAGTCCACTTCCTCTCAAGAACCTGCCGAAGTTCCATTTCCTCAAAGTCTTCCCTTGCTACTGAGCAAGCAAGAGACTATGGACAGAGCACCTGGCCCAGCAAGCATGACGTTTTGTTTTGAGACAGCGCCTCACTGTGCAGCCCAGGCTGTCCTGGAACTCACTATGTAGGCCAGGCTGGCCTCAAACTCACAAAGATCCACCTGCCTCTGCCTCTTATGTTGCAAGTGCTGGGGTTAAAAGCATGTGCCACCATGCCTGGCTGACACATGACATTCTTGATAAGCAGCAGTCATTATCACTTTCACACATGAGCACTTAAGTCTAGACTTAGTCATATTTCTAAGAATTCATTCAATGTGAGTAAAGACAAATTCAGGACAGTGTCTTCTCTTATTTGCCTGCGTGGAGCTCAGGGCCATGCCCAGCAGGTCCTTAAGGACCCGAGTTCCAAGATCACACATTAAAACACGGAGGCAAACGGAAGTGATCTTAGCCTTATCAGTAAAGGTTAGCAGTGCTTTGTAGGAGGAATAACTGATAACACCTTCCCTTCTAACAGCCAGCATGTTCACTACTGTCATCCTCACACGGGTCCCCCAGACTGGCTAGCCTCCTCCTGCTTAGATCATACGGACGATGTAATATTTGCCAAAGATCCTGAGACATTTCCACAGGGATTTGCCTCGTGTCTTTCCAGTCATGCTGGGAATCCATAACGCACACCAGAGGCTGCGACCCAAATCCAACAATGTGGCAAGTGACAGTCAGAATCCCAACCACGTTCTGTGTGATTGTGAGACTGTGACTCCTTCCCCTGCCTCCCCTCAAAAGGAGTTGCAGGCTGAGGTCCCTGGAGTTGGATCTTTTCCCTCTCTCTTTATATCTCAAGGTCTTCTGAAAACATTGGCCTACCTGAACCACAAATAGTTTGTGCTGGGCCCTGAGCTAGAGACTTAGGGGTGTTCCTATGCAGCAAAGACTGTCAAGCCCACGCCGTGTGGGGGAATCAGGAACCAAGGGAACTGGAGTAGGGTCATTGCTACACTGCTCTTTTTCCTGGGGAATACAGATTTGAGCACCTCTTAGTTTTTCCTTAGTGCTTCAAAAACGGCTTGGATTGACTGTAAAGAACCAAATAGTGCCTCCAAAATAACTGGGAATGTGCTGGGCGTGTCCTAAACTCTAGTTCCAACCTGGAGAAGCCAGGGTGGGGTATACGGTCTGGGTCCAAACAGATGTAACGTTAACACGTTTCTGTGTATTACCTAAGTTCCCCGTGCTTCTGTTTTCTCAGCTACACAATGGGAATTAGAGCTGTCAACCCTGGAAGTGAAGCATGTAAGATAAGACTGGTACACAGCTCGGGGCGGCGTAATGCAAAACGAAACCTGCTCAGAAGACGCCTGAGGCTGGCATGCAGTAGGTTTACAGCAATGACCCTGGTTCTTAGGCAGCACCTCTGACTTGGGCACTCCTGGGACAGCAACATATATTCTCTTGCTGATAGACAAGAGAAAGCATGTGACGTAGCAGGAAGAAGCCTGATGCCGAGTACAACTACCACATCTTAGCTGCATTCTTCAAGAGACTTGGGGCAGAGGCACATCCAACGGAAGACACGCTGCATCTTCCGATCTCAGCTATGGATTAAAGATTGCTTCTACCATCCAAAGCAGGCCCCTGTCTTTCCCTGAGGATCATCCCATGAAGACGTCAGAGGGCTACAGGCAGGTTCTTTTGACAGCAGGACTTTAGCCGGACTCCTCCTCCCCAACTCCGACCCCCTATGCCCTCTATCCCAGCCAAGTCCTGTTCATTTTACCCCGAAATGAATCTTAAATCTGTCCACTTCTCGCCATC
>CABHPQ010137069.1:0-11318 GCA_902168405.1 Peromyscus aztecus
GTGTTGGACGTTTCTCTGCCTGCATAGTACCCCTTCTGCTTTCCTATTACATGTAATCTGTCACCTCTTTCTGCTTCTCCCCTTGGAATCCCCATGCTAGTTTCATGACCTGCAAACGCATACATATAAACACACACGTATGCACATGCACACACAGAAATATATTTACATATATAATTCTAAATCTGGGTCCCAGATGAGAGAAAAAACACGCGGTAGTGGCTTCCCGAGTCTAGCTTACTTCACTTAGCATAATGATTTCCAGTTGTATCCATTTTCCTGCAAATGTCATAAAAGAAATTTGTTTTTAACTAAACGAGTCTACCTTCTGGTCCAGTGATTCTTACACTGTGGCATGTTTTAAAAGCCCTCAGGGCTTGTTAAAAGACAGGGAACTAGGTCTTACTCCTAAGTTTCTGGATCAGCAGGTCTGCAGGATGGCAGACATGAGAATCTGCCTGTTCTTTTAAAAGCAGGTTTATTGAGTATACTGCAAGGGACAGCCAGCTGGAGTACCAAGAGGTTGCCTGAAGCAGAGAGTCTGCCTTTCTAACAAGTTCCTGGACTACCCAGAGCCACTGCTTATGTCTCAAAATGACATGACAGGAAGACATTAGCCTGGCATGTTCTAGAAGTTCCACAAACATCTACTGACTAAAAGATACTCTCAGAATTTAGAGTTTAAGGAATGGATGAGTTGGAGGAGGAGACAGATAGCTCAGTGGTTAAGAGCATTGGCTACTCTTGCAGAGGACTGGGTTCGATTCCCAGCATCAATGTGGCAGCTCAGAGCTGTCCAGAACTCTAGTTCCAGGCTATCTGACCCGTTATGGCTTGTACAAGCACACGTGAGGTGCACATACATACATACAGGCAAAAACACTCACACAGAAAACCAAAAAACCAGAAAGAAATGGATGAGAAATACTGGATGCTCTCTTAGTTTCAGAAATTCTGAGAAAAATCAGGACTCTTAACTACTCAGTTACACATGGAGGCACATGGTACTCACTCAGCAGAGCCAGGACAGCACCCAGGATGGGGAGGACGAAACCACCCTTCCAGGGTGGGGGGCAGATCTCCACGTGGCCATGGCAGTCACACACAGTGGCTCTGATCATGGTTAGCTGCTCCCTGTTGCCATGGTCAGACAGAGAAAGGTGCAAATCATAGATGTCTTGCTTCAGGAACTTCTTCAGGGACAAGGCCACAGTGTCTCCTGGAGACAGACAATTTATTAGTTTACGGATGTCCTATGTGGTGGGCACTGAGTAGAAGATAATAAAGGTTTAAGAAGAGCTTTTGTCTAAGTGTAGCGCTGTGATGGAGTACCACCTGCTTAGCATCCATGAGGCTCTGGGTTCAAGCCCCAGAACAAAGAAGCAAAACAAAACATCTCCAAAAACGTGGCTGAAGTAAAATTTAACATTGTGAGGAGTACTGGGTTACAAAAATCACTTCATTTTTTAGTATATTTTCTTTATCATCTTACTATTGTTGTGTTGTTTTTGTTGCTGGTGTGTGGGGGGGGGGCATGCGTGTGTTATGATGCACAAGTGAAGATCAGAAGAAAGTCTTTTGGGAGTCAGTCTCCGTCCACTTCTGGGTTCTGGGAGTCAAACTCAGGTCCATCAAGCTTGTGCAACCCTTTTAGCCTCTGAGAAATCTCATCTCTCTCTCTCTCTCTCTCTCTCCTAATGTGTATGGGTATTTTACCTGCATGTATGTCTGTATGTCTGTGCGTCATGTGTGTGCTTGGTGCTCTTGGAGGTCAGAGGAGGGTGGTGCTGGATCCCCTGGAACTGTGGTTATAGACAGCTGTGAGCTGCCATGTGGGTGCTGGGAATTGAACCTGGTCCATTGGAAGAGCAGCTTCCAGTGCTCTTAACCACTGAGTCATCTCTCCAGTTCCAATTAATTCATTATTTTAAAATTAATTAACTAATTAATTTTTTACAAGACAGGGTTTTAGTCTGTAGTCTGGGTTAGTGCCTGAGTCTCCTGAGTGCTGGGATTACAGGTGTGAGCTACCATGCTTGGCTGTCATTTTATTAAAAACAAACAAGAAAGCAACTATAGTATTAGCAAAATGTGAGGTTCTGGAAGTCATGTGATATTGGATCAATATGCCTGGTATCACCAGCTGCTGGACTAGTCTTTGCCTCAAAAGAATACATTATAAGCCAGGGAATGGTGGTACATACTTTTAATCCCAGCACTCAGGAGGCAGAGGCAGGAGGATCTCTGAGTTTGAGGCCAGCCTGGTCTACAGAGTGAGTTCTAGGACAGCCAGGGCTATGCAGAGAAACCCTGTCTCAAACATTATTCTAAGAAGTAGCTAACTTAATTGGTTAATATTCACATTAACTGGTTATCTATCTTTTTTGATACAGGGTTCCCCTGTATGGCCCTGGCTGTTCTGGAACTCACTCTGTAGACCAGGTTAGCCTTGAACTCAGGGAGATCCACCGCTTCTGCCTCCTGTGTGCTAGGATTAAGAAGGTATGCCACCACTGCCTGGCCTGGTTACCCATCTTTAAACAAGCATTTATTTTATTGTATGTGTATGAGTGTCTTGCCTGCATGTATGTATGTGCACAATGTGTGTGCTTGGTGCCCATGGGGGTCAGGAGAGGATGCCAGATCCCTTACACTGGAGTTACAGATGGTTGTGGGCTACCATGTGGGTGCTGGGAATTGCCCCTGGGATCTCTACAAGAGCAACACATGCTCTTTTCTTTTTCTTTTCTTTTTTTTTTTTTTTTTGTTTTTTCGAGACAGGGTTTCTCTGTGTAGTTTTGCGCCTTTCCTGGAGCTCACTTGGTAGCCCAGGCTGGCCTCGAACTCACAGAGATCCGCCTGCCTCTGCCTCCCGAGTGCTGGGATTAAAGGCGTGCACCACCAACGCCCGGCTCTTTTCCTTTTTAATTTTTAAATTTTATTTCATGTATACAGGTGTTTTTCCTGCATGTATGTCTATGTACCACATGCATACCTAGTGATGTGGATACCAGAAAAGAACAACTGATCCCCTGGAACTGGAGTTGCAGGTGGTTGTGAGCTACCATGTGGGTGCTGGGAATTGAACCAGTGTCTTCTGGAAGGACAGCTAGTGTTCTTAACCACTGAGCCATCTCTCCAGGCCCTAAAACAGATGCTTTTAACCACCAAGAAATCTCTCCATCCCTGGCTACCTAATTTTGTTTGTGTTTTTATTGTGGATGCTGTTTGCTTGTTATTTTGAGACAGGGTTTCATTATATAGCCCTAGAACTCACTAGGTAGATCAGGTTGGCCTTGAACCCCCACAGAAATCTGCTTGCTTTTGCTTCCTGAGTACTGCGATTAAGTGCAGTCACGCTTAGTCCTATTTGTTTTGTTTTTGAAGACATCTTTTAGGGCTCCTGAGGGATTTCAAAGGCTGATATAAAGCTAAGGAAGAGCACTTGATGGCCATTTTTGAGACCATAAATTCTGCAACCCACAGATGCTGGAACAGGAATGTACGTGGGTCCTATTGTGGACACCTACCACCCAGCTGAGCTGGCAGTCTCCTGCTAACCACTGAGCTACCTTTTTTTTTAAAGATTTATTTATTATGTATACAATGTTCTGTCTGCTTGTGTGCCTGCAGGCCAGAAGAGGGCACCAGATCTCATTACAGATGGTTGTGAGTCACCATGTGGTAGCTGGGAATTGAACTCAGGACCTCTGGAGGAGCAGCCAATGCTCTTAACCGCTGAGCCATCTCTCCAACCCCCACTGAGTTACCTTTCTCACTGACTTCTGCTATCCAGTAGATGTCCGAATCATGTGTTAGCTGGGCCTGGAAAGGGGAGGAGTTGGGCGACAGGTCCTTGTCTGTGATGTTCAGCACTTGAGGCACAGGGCTTTGGTTACAGATGGTGATCTGGCGGGGTTCTGGGAGTGGGCCGTGGTCATTGATGTCCGTTAGCGTTAGCAGGAGGGTCCCAGTGCCGGTGGTGGGAGGGCTCCCTGTTCACAATTACACATACACTCTCTTCAGCTTCTGCTCTTGTTCTCGGTTGGTGAATGAACCAATGTTAAGTTCCCCCATGCCCTACTCATTCAGCCTCCAAGTGGCACCTGGTTACCACCCAGCTATCCACTCTTAAGTCCCTCCATACACTAACTTCATTGTAGATCAAATTGGCAATGGTGAATCCATGGCAATCTCACCATCATTCTAATTTGTGTCCACAGCAGACATTACTAACAAATCACAGTGCAGCTACAGCTACTACATTCAGACAGCCATTATAATCGATCATAGAGTAAAACCTACTTGCTACCTGAAGCTAGTACAGTTGTCTACTGATCAACTTCATGGAACTTGAAGCTTCAGAGAAACCTGTCTCAAGTCCTTGGTTCACTAAATGTCAAGCAGAAACGGCATAATATCATAATCCCCCTTGGTTATGGTGCAACATCACTAATCACTTGTTTTCCTAGCAGTCCTTGGCAGTCAACTATCAGTAGAAACCGACAGGTCAATTTAGAGTTCAGTGAACTAAAAACAAGATGAAGAGGGAGTCCTCAGTACCTCACTCTACACTGCATCTCTTGGGATTCAGAAAAATTAGGATCATAGCAGTCAGGCCTTTAAATGCAGACTGGTTTGTCAATCCCCTCCCTACCACCATCTCCTGCTATAGAGGGAATATGCTGTGTCCTATGCCCTGGGTACCACAGGTCTGCCTGTGGAAGGACTGAGTGAAAGCTCTCACCATTGTCTGTGGCCAAAACTATGACTTCATAGATGTTGTTCCTCACAAACCGCTCGTCCTCACGATCCAAGATGCCTGCAGCCGTGACTTCACCACTGTCCGGGTCCATGGCTAGCCAGCCAGCTGGGTCTCTCAAGATGTGGTAGCTGGACAGAAAGTTGAGAAGGGTCACAGCTAGCAGACGTAGAATGTTACTGTAATCATTCAGAGCCTCCTCAGACCAACTGTAGAACCTTTAGCCTTGAGCATGGCCGGAAGGAGGGCTTTGGTGCAAGGATGATGGTAACAGTATTGAACAAATATGGTGAATGGCACAAGCCACCCAAGTGTACCTATGTACTTGGCTGACCTGGTGCCCAGTTCCCAGGTACCTTATCTTCTGATCCTCCTTGTCTGGGTCCTGTGCAGTGTAGACGCAGACCAGTTCCCCAATAGAGATACCCTCCTGGGCCTCGATGACTTTGGAAGGTGGGACAAACACAGGGGCCTCATTGACATCTTCCACGTGGACCACTACGGTGGCCGTGGCAGTCGGGAGCTTCACCACAAAGGAAGCCTCATTGGCTACTTCTATGAACAGGGTGTGTTGGCTCTGAGCCTCAAAATCCAAGCCCTAGGAGAGAAGAAGCGGCTGAGGCAGCATTTTGTGAGGTGGCCTGTGGACATCAGAAGGGTCACAGTGAAGGCACCAAGGCTCTGGCCAGCAACAATCCTGCCCCTCCTATTCCCTATCACCCCCATACTCCCTGTGTTTCCTAAGGGGAAATCTACTGGGGTTTCTCAGACCACCCTAAAGGCTTAGTGAGGCCTAGAAGGTTCATTCCCAATGGGGTGGTGATGTCCTCTAGGACAACCGAGAGGCTGTGGGGCATATTAGTCGTGATGAGGGTAGGGTGCTCTGGTACCCAGCCTGGGGAGGATGCTGCATCACATCGATGCTATCGATAAAGAACGACCTCAATGTCTCTTGTGACTTGCCAAGTCCCCATAGTCACTCATATACTCACTGGAGTGAGAAACCTGTTTATAATTAGAACCAAGAACATATTTAATACATAAAGCAAGCTTTGGTGTGGTTTTAATATAGACTGAGTTCTCAAGGAATGCAACTTCTGAAAGGGGCTTGTAATTTAATTTGTTCAGGACGATTTCAGTTGTTTATTCACTGTTCTGAATACCAGTGGTGGTAATGCGTCACCAGGCCGGCATACAGGGCCCACTGCACATGGAATGTTCTACACACAAATGCAAACGTCTGACCACATCACTGTGCTTTCTAGTGCCACTGTCCTAAAGAGCTCGCATATCAAATTATAGGAACCTCTCCTTCTATTTTATAGTTCTCTATCTCTATAATTATAATCTGATAATATAGTACATATTTATAATATATATATAATTTTTTTCTCCTCTTTCTATTTGTTTATTTAGACAGGGTTTTACTATACAGTCCTGGCTGGCCTGGAACTATTATTGTTTGTTTGTTGTTTTTGAAGACAGGGTTTCTCTGTGTAGCCCTGGCTATCCTAGAACTCACTCTGTAGACCAGGTTATCCTCAAACTCAGAGATCCGCCTGTCTCTGCCTCTCGAGTGTTGGGATTAAAGACATGGGCCACCACTGCCCAGCTTGGCCTGGAACTCTTAACCATTGAGCTATCTCTCAATCTCTGGCTTGGAACTCAATATGCAGACCAGGCTGTCTTTGAACTCAGAGATCAACCTACCTCTCTTTGGGATTAAAGTTATACACCACCTGGCTTTCCATTTTTGTGGTGATGCGAGGGATCAAACCAAGGGCTTTGCAGATACTAGGCAAGTGATCTATCACTGAGTCAGAACCCCAGCCTTTTTTTCTAGAAAGTATTGAGTTGGCTAAATTGTGTTATATATGGACTTCATTTTGAAACGTAAGAGGTACTACAATGAATTTTTCAAAAGAACATATCTGAAATGGTCTTTATTCATCTATTTATTATATTGTTTGTTTTAAGGCAAGGTTAGAATGGCCTGCTATGTAGACCAGGTTGGCCACAAACTTGCAGTAATCCTCCTGCTGGGATTATAGGCGTGTGCAACCATGAGGCTAGGCAGTTTTAAGAAGTGCTTCTCACACCAAGCCATTCTCTACCGTGAACTAGAAAGACAAAGTGAAGGCAGATGAAGGCTCTTTTTCTGTTGCTGTTTTTTTTTTTTTTTTTTTTAGATAAGGTCTTGCTATGTAGTCCAGGCTGGCCCCAAACTCATTAAATCCTCCTGCCTCTACCTTCCGAGTGCTATTAAGCAAGTGTGTCACCATGCCCAAACCAGGCCCACATTCTTTTTTGGTGCTGAAACCTGGGATCAAACCAGAGACCATTCATTCATTCATTTATGGTTTTTCAAGGCAGGGTTTCACTGTGTACCCCTGGCTGTCCTGGAACTCACTCTGTAGACCAGGCTGGCCTAGAACTCACAGAGATCTGCTTGCCTTTGACTCCTGAGTGCTGGGATTGAAGGCGTGCACCACCACTGCCAGGCCTGGTGACAGGCCCATATTCTTGAACCATCAATTAAGATCCACCTGCCTCTGCCTCCCGAGTGCTGGGATTAAAGGCATGTGCCACCACCGCCCGGCCGTTACTGTCTTTTCTTGTTGAACTAGTCTCACTGTATATAGCTCAGGCTGGCCTTGAACTCACAAGTGTGGGATCACAGGTGTGAATTACCCTGCCCTGTATCCTGATAAAAAACAAGTCCATAAAAGAAAAGGGCCCTGAGCTCCATCCCTAGTACCACCATACTCTCCCAACCCCCAGAGCCCCCCAAACAAAATCCATAGTAAGACCCTGTTTCAAAGCCTAAATAAGGGGTTCTCAGCACAAGAGCAAGGGACAGTACCAGGAAGGAGCCACTGTCTTGGTGCAGTCTCCAGTGATGGCCCAAGGGAAGCGGCCTGAGGCAGGTGTCCCTTTGTCCTAGAGGCCCAAACAGACCTACCTTCTTGGTTGTCAGGATGCCTTGGTTGGTCTCTGGGTGAGTGGTGACGGTAAAATGGTCTCCATCATCACCTCCGACGATTCGGTAGGTGGCAAGCCATGCCGGTGAGTTGGGGGCATCCAGATCAGTCACCGTTAGACTCTGCACCTCCTGGCCCACTGCGTTCTCAGGCACCCAGGCCTCATACTGTGGAGGGAGAGGGACGGGACACAGTGCAATCAGAGCAGAGACAGGAGCCATCCAGACAGGCTGCTCCACTCTCCAGCAGCTGGGAATCCTCATCTCGCTGCTGGGAAGCCCCACGGCCTAACCCAGAGAGATTTTCAGGACACACATAGGTACAGAGAGACAATCCTAAGCATCAGCAAAGATGTGGGGACCAGGCCACACACCCTGGACCTTCTTCATGAAGGCCTGAAGCTCGGGACTCTCCCAGGCTGGGTGCCCAAGCCCCTACTGTGTATAGCCACCCACCTTAGGGCAGAGAGCGGAGGCCCCGAGAAGATGGCAACAAGACAGGTGCCTCATGGTGTTGGAGGACTGGCCGGAAGTTTGGGGGCAGGAAACAAAGACCAGGGAGTCAGCTTTCTTTGAAGTTTTAGCTTTTTTTTTTTTTTTTTTTCCCCGAGACAGGGTTTCTCTGTGTAGCAGCCCTGGCTGTCCTGGAACTTTCTCTGTAGACCAGGTTGGCCTTTGAACTCACAGAGATCATTAGCCTGCCTCTGCCTCCTGAGTGCTGGCATTGAGAGATGGCTCAGCAGTTAAGAGTACTGGCTGCTCTTCCAGAGGTCCTGAGTTCAATTCCCAGCACCCACATGGTGGCTTTCAACCATCTTTGATGAGATCTGGTGCCCTCTTCTGGCATGTAGGCATACATGCAGGCAGAACACTGTATATACATGATAAATAAATCTTTTAAAAACAAAAAAAGTGTGATATGGAGTTGAAGATGACCCTGAAGTCCTGATCCTCATGCCTTTACCTCCCAAATATTGTGATTACAGGCATGTGACACCCTACCTAAGTCTCCAGAACAGTGTGTGTGTGTGTATGTGCACATGCATGTATTTGCAGGACTGAGAGGTCAACTTCAAGCATTGTTCCTCAGAGCCTGTCCACCTGAGACGAGCCAGGGAGCCCCAGAAATCTTATTTCCACCCCCCAACAATGGAGTTCCAGGTGTGGGCCGCCACACCTGGCTTCTGACTCAGGCCTCCATGCTAGCACAGCCAACACTTTACAAACTGTGCCCTCTCCCCAGGGGAAATTTTAATGAGGCCCAATAACGTTCCAAGGCTAGAGGTTTGTGTCCATATGCAAGGAATGTGTCACTTCAACCAACGTTGAGATTTTCTCTTTAATTTTTGTGTTACATTTACATATTGGGGCTGGGGGGTGCGTGTGCCATGGTAAGCTTGTGGAAATCCAAGGACAGGGTCAGTTTGCTCCTTCCACCACGTGGGTCTTGGGATCAAACATCATTCAGGTTAGTGGAAAATACTGTTGCCCACTGAGCCATTTCTCCAGTCCTGGCATTGAGTTTCTGTCTCAGAAGCTGTGTTAAGTTTATGGACAGGTATAGATACGAGGTAGTTTTCATATGACATCAAGCCCCTGTAGTACCTGTGACTGGAAATGACCTGTATACAGATCATATACCGAAAATTCAGAACAATTTATCAGGTATTTATCGTATCTCCATTTCACAGATTAAGAAATTGGGTACAGAGAGGCCTGGTGACTTGCCTAAATTCACACAGCCAGCAAAGACAGACTTGGGACTTGGCTGGTTTTGGAGAGGCAGTCAACCTCAGTCCTTTAAGTGATGAGGAACGCAGGAAGGAACCGGAGTTACCTTCTGGGGTTCAAACTCGGGAGCGTTGTCGTTGGCGTCAAGGATTTCCACTATGGCCACTGCTGTGGTGGTGGAGCCCTCTCCATCCATGTCTGTGGCTTGGATGGTCAGCGTGTACTCGGGGACTTTCTGGGAAGAAAGGAGCAGAGAGGAAGCCCACTGTGAGTCCAATGTGAGGGGCTGCCCAGCTGGGCAACGAGACACCGCCTTAGGGGTACAGAGGCAGGGGAGCAGAGCAGTCCTCCCTTTCCCCGTTTCTCGGTTCCTTAGCCCACCCCTCACCACTTCCAGGGAACAGACAAGTAAACATATGACGGGGTGGGGGTGGGTGGGGTGCAGGGTTGGAGTCTCATCTCCCAACAACTCTCCTGTGCAAGCCCAAGCACCGCCAACCCTCGGCTGCTCCACACAGGAGCCTGGCGCAAGGACCTAGGCAGAAATATTAATTAGGAAACAGAAGGTAATTCCAATATCCACGGAGCTAGTTCTGCTTTGTGGCACACAAGGGACAAATCTGGGCAACATGTAAACTAAATGAGCCATTCGGACAGGAAATGAGAAGCACTCAAAAGCCTGAATTTTACAGCTGCCTCCTCAACCCCTGCTGGGGATCTAGCCAGCAGGCTAGGCAGCAGGCCACGGGCCCAAAGAGCTGTGGGACAGCAAAAGTCAATGCAGCAGCAGCCAAGTCAAAGTAGCTGACCTGGGTCTCCACTGCCCGGCCTTGACCTTGGGGCAGCCACAGCAGCTTCCACTCTGAATCAGGCTTTGGCACTAATACCTTCCCAAGGCCACTCACCTCTCGGTCCAGGCCACTGGAGATGACACTAATGGTCCCAGTGCTTTTGTGGATGGTGAACATGAGGTCGTGTGGCTCCTTTGGCTCTTGGCTATGGATGGAGTAAGCCACCACCCCATTGTAAGTGTTGATGGCATCATCCTCATCTGTGGCTGTTACCTGCATCACAGACGTGCCTGCAGGGGGAGGGGACCGTTGAGCACCTTTCCCTCTCAGCCCAGGGCCAGCCTGACTACTCTGGAACCCCGTGAAGTTCTGCCCTGCATACCAGAAGGATCTCTCCCCTGCTCAGTGGCAGCCAGTTTCCTGGAACCCACTTGCCATCACACCCTTCTTTCCTGGGAACTGGATCTTCAGTTTAGGCTGGCCACGGCCATAGCTCTGATCCTTCCAGCCACAGCTGTGACCATGGCAGTGACTTCTGACAAATTTGGAGGAAGTTTTTTAAAGAATGTACTTGTAGCTGGTGACTCAAGCTTGTAATCCAAGAACTTTGGGAGGCTGAGGCAGAAGGACTGACCATGAGTTCAAGTCTGGCCTTGACTACAGAGTAGGGAGACCCTGTCTGAAACAAAGAATAAATAAGCATGCTGCTCTTCAGCCTCCCGAGAAATGTAATGCCAACGCTCCCTCGGCCACAAGAGTGAACCGTAGGAACAGTAAAAATGACAAGACAGGAAACCTCGACCTTGAACTGAAGCCCCATGGCACCCTGGACCAACTGCCTCTGGGCTTTCTCAGTAGAAGGAAGGGGAAAAGCAACATTTTCATCTTATTAACACTGCTGAGGCCAGCCTGGTCTACACAAGTTCCAGGCCAACAAAGGCTACACAGTTAGACCACCTTCCAAACAAACCCACAAGACAACAACAAAGAAAGACTTCTAGAAGCTAGGTGGTGGTGGTGGTGGTGGTGGTGGTGGTGGTGGTGGTGGTGGTGG
>CABHPQ010137070.1:0-15657 GCA_902168405.1 Peromyscus aztecus
TGGAGACTGGGGCCAAGGAGTCCTTGTCTGAGTATCAACTGTGGCATTGGTATCAGTGGCTCACAGTGGGGCGTCTTGGCCTCTGGCTGAAGCTGGGCTTGTTGATGGTGGGGTCATGGCCAAGAGCACTGCTACTGTATAAAGAGGGTCCTGCTGGCCATTGGCAGCTCACGGGTCAGGATAGGCCCAGAGGGATCCTATTTGCTGTGTGTCTTGGCTCTTTAAAAGGTGTGTCCTTGTGGATTACTGAGGGTGCTTGGACTAAATGCTTCCCCCTTAGATGATGCTCAGAGCTCAGATGACGTCAGTAGCAGCTCCTGCAGCCCCCCTGAGAGCCTGCTGGGGCTCCCTGCTTCCCTTTAGGGCTAGGGTGTGTCTCAAGTGACTTCTGCTTTGCTTGTGAGTATGCCTGCTGAAGGCAGCTGCAGCCTCGGGAGGGGATTAAACTTTTCCTATTCAGGTGAACACACCCAAGGGTGTGACTCTCCACTCTTCTTCCCTTTCAAGCTTAGCCAGCCCCAGGAATTGGAGCAGTTGCCACAGTGGGACACATCTGTCCTTTCTTCCTTATCATCTTGGGGACAGTGATGTGGTCCTGGAAGGAGTGTGGTGGGGCTTTCTTGAAGGAGCAGGACCCCCCCCCACACACCCTTCCACCCCATGTTTGTGTCATGGGAGAGAGCTTTAGTTTTATAGTGAAACCAAGTTATAACTTATAAAGATCCAGAAAGTCACAAAGAGGAATGGGAAGTGGAAAAGCCTTCTGGGAGTTCCCAGTGCCATCTCTTCAGGGTGGACAAGCTTCCACAAATCTCTCTTGTACAACTTTGGCAGTAACAGAGTTGTCTTTTGGGTAAGGAAGGCTCACTGTGTACTCAACTCATCACCTACTTTCCCCCTGAGGTTGGATACAGACCTTTTCTGTGCCAGTCCATGTCACTCTGCCCTCACCTGGCCAAGCAGCCACAGGAAGGCCAGCTTCCTGAAGGGTCCTAAGGACAGCATTGCCACTCACAAGCTCATTGGCTGAGCTTGTCACATGGCATCACTTGCTGCAAGGCAGGCTGGGAAGTGAAGTTAGCCATGTGCAGGAAGAGGCTGTGGATGTGGTGGGCAGCAGATGGTGTCCTCTGTAGCTCTTCAGGATTTGTCCCCTGATTGCTGACCCTTATCATCGAAACTCAGTGTCATAGTTGTCGGCCAAGTGTCCCAGTCATTCATAGACATGGGTACTGACTGGGACCCTAGGGAAGTCTTTGAGCAAAAACAGACATGAGCCTGATAGAGAGGTGTCCCTCAGCTGATTATCCAAATGAGTGTGCAGAACCACATGCCAGCATCAGTGCTCTGAAGGTCAGGAACCTGGGCTTCTCTGTTTCAAATGAGTAGGTGATAATGGTGCAGTAAGCATACTTGTATGTGTGTGCCTCAGTGTGTGAGGGTTTTGTTAGAAAACTACGTGGGCAAAGGCCAGGGAGCAGAAGGGAACCTGGGCTGTTTGAGGAAGTAGACCTACAAGACTATACCTGAGCAGGTAGAGGGAAGGCTAGACCAGGCCTCACGGGGCTCTGCGCTAAGCCGCTTGGCTGTTAGCCTAGTGATAGTAACAAGATTTGCCGTGCAGTTTACAACATGTCCTGTGTTTGTATTGTGGAGTTTAGACTGGCAGTGAATACAGAGGGAGAGTTGAGGGGCAAAGTGAGTCATCTAGAAAGCACGATGGTAACTTGGATAGGTTTAGCATGACTGCAGGTGAGGTGTAGATGAATTCAGGCAGTGTTTGGAAAGTCAAGGTCACAGACCTTAAACATGAAGAGTGGGCTGTGGACAGGGCATTCCTGACGTAACTGTGGCCAGCCTGGGAGGGATGGGATGTGGTGGTCTTCCAAAAGAGCAAGGTGCACTGGGGTCAATGGTGATGGCATTTGGGCACAGCCTTGCAGCAGTTAAAGGTGCCACATAGGTGCCCAGTTCTGGACCGTGTTGATGAAGGTCAGTGACTTGTGTTCTGGTTGTGGAGGTCCTCTTTGACTGTGCAGGGAGTCAGATGCATCACACAACATCCATACATGGAGCGAAAACCAGGTCTCCATCCCCAGATGCGGAGCTCTTTGTCCTGGAAGATCTAAATCTCAGTCCTTGGCCATAGTACACCAAGGGCCTCCTTCCCAGAGAGAACCAATCACCAGTGTGTTCTGAATGCTTGAAATGCCAGAAACCTTCTGGGCCCAGAATTCCCAGTCCAAGGGACAGGATCTCTGTTGGCCCCAGATGGAATAACATGTCCTAATCTGAGCCATTCCCTGCATGCCCTGCCCTGTTCATCAAAGGTGGCATTGTTTTGCTTCCAAGATAGTCTTCCACCATCCCCAGTGGTGTCATGGGAGGGGCTGAGCACTTGGAGTCAGTGCGAGCTAGTGAATCCAGTCTCTGTAATGTCTACCTGTGTGGCTGTGGACAAGTAACTTAACCATTCTGGGCCTGATCTCTCACCTGTCAGGTGACAAGGGTCGCACCTGTCCTTTCGACAACGGCAAGTGTTTATTTTTTAATTAATTAATTAATTATTGATTGATTGATTGATTTTTTGATTTTTCGAGATAGGGTTTCTCTGTGTAGCTTTGTGCCTTTCCTGGAACTCACTCGGTAGCCCAGGCTGGTCTCGAACTCACAGAGATCCACCTGCCTCTGCCTCTCGAGTGCTGGTGGTGTGCCACCACCTCCTGGAAACTGCAAGCATTTAAATGGAGGTTCAGAAACACTTAATTGAGCATCTACAGTGTTAAGCGGCAGGTAGGCACCTGTGTGCACACTGTCCTCCAAACTGAGTGATAGCCCTGCGGATGCCAAGCTTGCCCTGGAGAAGGGCCATGGATGTGGTCCAAAATGATGATTGCTGGAAACAGGAAGAAGTAGTGTTACCATGTACACGGACGCAGGGCAGTGCAGTCAGCTGCGGGAGAAAAGTGCTTTCACAGTGCCCTGTGTGGCAGACATAGACAGCATGAACATGGCTAAGCATGGCAGATAGTGCTGCTGCCCCTTCTGTGTGGTCGGCGCCATTCCAAGCACATGGCCGATTTTAACACTTCTTTCACAACACTACGAGGCATCCAGACAGCTTCCAGGGCCATGGTTCCCAAGAGGCAGAGATGGGATTCGGCACTCAGAGCCACTCTGCTAGCCGACTTCTGGATCAATTACAATATGTAAATGACTTGCCAAACGAACCTGTCTTTAAATTGCTTTTCTCATTATATTTCCTCACACCTATGAAGACTGATACACACAGACCTCAGAAATATGCATTCATACACATGCACACAAATGCACAGACATATACAAACATACATATGCAGGTGGGTAACACATGCCAAGGCACATGCTCAGAGGAGAGCTTCACAAATCTTGCGGAGCTGGTACTTCTGAAATGTGGTGACTCAAGAGGCTGAGCTCTGAGGCAGGCTTACTCTTTCTCCTTTGGTTCTTACAGCCTTCAACCCCTTGGCTGAGGCCCACCCACATTTTCTAGGGCAATCATTTTCTCATAGACAGTAATTGATAACCATGCCTACAAAACACCTTTGCAATAGCCTGTAACCAGTATTTGACCAGACCCCCAGCCCTGGGGCTTGGAAGAATTGGTATATCCAATGCAGAGACCAAGAAAGGCTGGTGAGGTGCTGGAGGGGCTCCTGTCTGCAGCTGACGCCATGTGGCCATGTTAATGTGTCACTCAGTGATTGGTGGCTCCTGGGTGGGGACTCTGAGCTCTTCCTGGGGGCCACCAGGACCTGCTGACTGGGAAGAAGCTGCTGCAGAGGGCCTAGGGTTTCCCTGCTGGTCCTGTCCTCACACTCCCTGAGGCTGGGCGTGTGTTTGCTGGTGCAGTAAGCCCAGGGTGACTGCACCTGGAAAGTGAGGACCCCAAGGTTCAAGTGTCCTTTCCCTGCTCAAACTTGTCCATCCAGTGTGATGAGGACAGAGCACCCTGGACCCTGCTGACCAAGGGTGACCATGAAGGGTTCAGAGCCACCCCCAGGCCCTTCCTGATTCAGGTGGAGAAGAAGTACTTGAGTGCTGTGTGGCAGGACAGATAGACCTGGGGAGGGGTCTGGTGAATGCCAGCTACCAGGAAGCTCACTGTGGAGCTGCAGTGGGCAGAGGCAGGGGGCAGAAGGGGTGCCAGGGGACAACAGTCACACACGTGTTCCCTGAGGAAGGAAGGGAGAAAACCATGAGCAGAGACCTGCTGCCCTTCTGGAGCTGAGGGTCATCCAGTCTAGCTGACCTTTGGTGTATGGGACTCGGTGTGACCTTGGGGCCCTCTTGGGTACCACGACTCAGGCAGCCTCACTTCTGAAAGAGGTGACATTTGATTCAGAGCCTATAGAATTTGGAGATGTTCCTGGTGATGCAGAGAGAACGGTGATGAAGGTCCTAGGACTTCCCACCATGCAACCGTGTCCCCCAGGAGTGAGACTGGCCCACTCCCTGGAAAGGCACCATGCCGGTCTCCCTTCCTGTAGCTATGGAAGAAGCTTGGAGCCCTTGGCATTGGCAAGCGCCTAAGAAGCCAGGGGCCAGGAAATAGCTGAGCTAAAACAGCTATGTGGGTCCCTGTAGTCAGCTACACCCCATAGTTCTTCCTATTGGGGAGGGCACCTAGCTAGCCAGAGGCCCTTCCTGCCAGGAGACACTAACAGATCCTCTGCCAGGCACTGGCTCCTCTGACCCTTGCCCACACTGGAACTCAACAGAACTTGGACAGCCAAGGCCTATCCCCCTCCATGATGAGCCAATCCATCAGGAGCTGTGGATGGGGTAGGGCTAGGGCCACTGGCCTCAGGTCTTTCCCTGCCAGCTGTCCTGACACCCCTACCACTCCAGGAAATTCACCTTCACAATACCAGTCGTCACATGTGTGCCCCTTCCATGGTCTCACTTGCGACCAGCTCTCCTGGGCTGTGCAGGGAGCATCACAGAGAATATGACGGGAGTTTGAAGTCAGCCTACATAGTAGGCTCAAGGCCTGCCTGGATTGCATAGTGGGGCCTTGTCTCAAACAACAACCAACAAAACCGGGGACCATACCTCAAGTTACCTTCCCAACACTTCCATCTCTGGCGGTCCTGCTGAACTGGTCTCATCCCACCCTCCCAGGCACCCTTTCCCCTATGGTGCCCTTGGCCTCTCTGAGAGCATCCTGCGGTAAGCTGGAAGGGTGGGAGCAGGCCTCAAAGGGCTATGGTGAGACAACACAGTATCTTCTAAATCCTGGTGGTCTAGGAGCGGACTTCTCAGCAAATCGAGTCACCCCCCATCTCACCATTCAGATGGTTCCTTTCTAGCCCAAGATGCTTTTCCTGTTTGCAAGCATAAGACAGTCCACAGGCTGGGGCCTCCACCTAGGGGAGGCTTGCTGGATTCTGTGAGCATGGCTATCTATGTGCATGCATGTGTGACTCCAGGTCCCTCTTCCAGATCGCCTACTGCTGGGGCTCTGAGACTCAGAGCACTCAGCACAGATTCAGTGACAAGATTTGTATTTATGCTTTTCGGAGATTACTACATTCTCTAGTCTGTTCTGAGACAAGATCTCCTATAGCCCAGGCTGGCCTTGAACTTGCTATGTGGCCAAGGCTGACCTCAAACTCCTGATCCTTCTGCCTCAGTTTACCAAATGCTGAGATTGCCTGTGTGTGTCCCCACACCTAACTCTCATCCATTTTTCTATCTTGATTATTACAATGACCTTTAGTTTAGTGTCTTTGCTTTAAAGTTGTGGAAACTGTACTCTTCTTTTGCCAATAATTTTTTTTAATTGTGGCAAAATTCACTGTTTTTTTTTTTTTTTTACCATTTTGCAGTGTACAACTCATGCCTCTGCACTTTCCCAGTTTCACAATCATCATGAGCATCTGGGTCCAGAACATTTTCATTACCCAGAAAGGAAACCCCATCCCCTTCATCAGTCACAGTACCCACCCCCTCCTGCCCCACTCCAGCAATTCACTTCTGTCCCTTTAAGGCCTGCCCTGGACATTACATTCAGTGGAGTCACGCAGTACATGGTATGATTGGCTCTTTGCACTTGGCCTGATGTTTTTGAGGCCTAGAGTTTCATGTCATTCTGAGTTGAATGATGCTGCAATGCATCTTGTTTTCCCACTGTCCAAACGTTGGCTTGTTTCTGCGTTTGGTCCTTGGGAAGAATGCAGTGAAGGCAGGCACTTGGGGACCTATGGGAGTCCCTGTTTCTGTTCTGGTTTCTGTTTCGGGCAGGAGAGCTGTTATTCCTCACTCTATCACCTTGTTGAGCATCTGCTCACCTCTTTCCCACACAGCAGTCAAGAGGCCCTGCTTGGGAAGGAGGTTGGCAGGAGGCTGTCCTAGTCAAGCCTATGCCCTCTTGTCTTCCTGTTACCTCATCCTCTCTCCAGCTTCCCTCTTGTCTCCCTGGTGAGGGGAAGGGAGGGGCCTGGGAGAGGACCCGAGGTCACTTGAGTGTGCCTCAAGGAACAAGAAGTGGTTTCTTTTCTTCTCCTCTATTTTTCTTAGAAGGGTTTGTGGGTAGTGAAACAGGGTCTCAACCCCTTCTGGTCTTGAACTAGAGGATGACATTGAACTCCTGATCCTCCCTCCTGTGCTGTTTATCATCAAAGGAAGTCAGGACAGGTCCTCAAGCAGGGCAGGAACCTGGAGGCAGGAGCTACAGAGGCCATGGAGGGGTGCTGCTCACTGGCTTGCTCAACATGGCTTGCTCAGTCTGCTTCCTTATAGAACCCAGGACCACCAGCACAGGGAAGGCACCACCCACAATGGGGTGGGCCCTTCCCCATCAATCACTAATTAAGAAAATGTCCTACAGGTTTGCCTACAGCCTGATCTTATGGAGGCATTTTCTTAATTGAGGTTCCCTCCTCTCTGATGACTTTAGCTCGTGCCAAGTTGACATAAGACTAGCCAGCACACTACTATAGCCAGAAGTTTCTTGAGTCCCACCCGGCCTCCCACCCAGACAAATCTCTCTCACCCATGGTCCCACAGCAGCTTGGACCCAAGTAAACACACAGAGGCTTATATTATTTACAAACTGTATGGTCTATGGGTCAGGCTTCTTGCTAGCTAGTTCTTATATCTTAAATTAACCCATTGCTACTAATCTATGCATTATCACGTGGCTTCATGGTTTACCAGTACTTTTACACGTCTTGCTTCTCCTGGCGGCAGCTTCCAGCTTCTCTCCAGACTCCATCTTTCTCCTTCCTGTCTCTCTTGGATTTCCTGCCTGCCTCTAAGCTACCTTGCCATAGGCCAAATCAGCTTATTTATTAACCAGTGGGAACAACATATATTCACAGCATACAGAAAGACATCCCCCGGCACACTACCCCTTGACTTTCTCAGCAGGGAGATGGGAATAGAACACATGATATCATCTGAGCAGTCACTGTCACAGTTAAAGAACGTGGTAAATGAGGCAGCCTAAAGGATTCTGCAGAAGGCTCCAAGCAGGCAGGGGTCCCGATGCAGGGCATGGTTACTGAACTTGGCCACAGGGAAGTTTTGTCAGCGGGAGTCAGGAGTCAAGGGTGCTGTGGTAGCTCCATGCCAGTCCCTGTGTGTCCCCACCAAAACTCTGTCCTCTAGGCTTGTTTCTTTCACTGCAAACAGGCCCTGGACATGCCAACAAGGTCGCTCATCCTCAGTGGCGGCCCCGTTTCAGCTGAGAGACACAGGGCTGCTGGCCTGGCATGCTGCTGCAAAGCTGTAAGCAGATTTCTAGGGCAAAAGCTCCAGAGCCTGAAGTCATGGTAGATCAGGCTTGGCCACTGGCCCTAGCAGGACTGTTCAGTGGAGTGAGACAAAGGTCAGTTTGCAGCTGCCTTGGGAAGGTGGAAAGTAAGCATTCCAGCCATCCCAGGCACTGCCATGCTCTTTAGCTGTAGAGAGATAGGTCTGGGGCAGGATGAGAGGGGTGCAGGGTTGCTCAGTCCTGGTCCAGCTGGGGCCTGGTTGGTCACTGTGTCTCTTCTGGTTCTGCCAGGTGGTCAGCAGTCCTTATCGCTTGAGGGACAAGAAGGTTCCCGTGAGGCAATGTTGGGGTTGGGGTTGGGGGGGAGAGTGGGATTTCATCATGGGGGATGTGTCTGTGAGTCTCTGCTATTCCTGGAATCCAAGGTAACCGCAGGTTGAGAACAAGGACTGGAGACATCCAGGCTCCTTTTCCGTCTGGAATGGGACACGGTAAACACTGACTGAAAAGCCTCAGTTCTTACCTTTGCACTGGCTATCCTCAACGGACAGAGATAGGCTTAACCATGCAAGGATACCCAGTCTATGTACGGAATTAAGTAGGTATCAGACCCAAGGGACAGCCGTAAAATGCAGGCAAAGGGGCCTGGTCTCCGCGCTGTAATTACGACGGGCTTCCAGGTGAGGAGCCAATGTTTCTCAGAGCATAAGCAACTTCTCAGGTCCTCTTTCAAACGCCACTGACTGTCCCATTTTCCCTTGTCTGAAGAGACACCTGTCACCTGAGGAGTTCCAAGAAGTGTTTGGGATGAGCATCGAGGAGTTTGACCGCCTGGCCCTGTGGAAGAGGAATGATCTCAAGAAGAAAGCCCTGCTGTTCTGATAAGCTGCCAGCCTCTTTCCAGGAGCCCGTTGGGGGGTAGAGCTGAGGGACCCCACTGGCCTCCCCGAAAAATCTCCTCCTGCACCTTGCCCTGCTTCTCTGTGTCAGCGGGGCAGGCGGGGTGCCCGTGGGAGGCGGGGCGCGGCCAGGCCCCCGAGGAGCGTCCAGCAGGCATGGTCCCTTGTGTAGCAAGGATGCTCCCGCCCCGTAGTTTAGGGCCAGGTGCCAGCTTGACCCTCTCCTTCCCGCCACAACTTGGCATCAGGGCCGTGCTGCAGCCAGTTATCACAGGAGATGGGCCAGAGCATTCAGGCAGCCCAGCACCTCCCCAGTGCACCTGGTGTGCCCACACCCGTGCTAGGCAGTTGGGCACAGAAGCGTCTGGGAGGTGGGTGAAAGGTTTGTCAGTGGCAGACCCTGACCCAGCAGGGGTGGTGCGTGAGGCTCCTCAGAGCATGAGCAGTAGGCAGGCAGGCTGAGGCAGGGGAGCCAGACAGAGAGAGGCAGCGGGACTGTGATTTTTGCAGTTATTGTGAAGGATCTTTTCTGGGGAATGAATGTTGACCTGACAGGGTGCCCCACCCCACACACTAGTGCTCTGTGTACTGTGCCCTTCCAAATCACCCCCCTTAGTTGCCTAAATGATATCTTTCAAGTTACACAGAAGTTTTTATTTTATTAAAAAGTATCGCTTCCTTACACATAAGAAGACATATATGCAGAGTTTAGTTTTCCGGTCCCTCAGAAGGGGAGCGCCTCCGCCTTACACCCCCACCGTGCGGGCCTCTGTGCTTCCAGTCCTCAGCGATCCTCGGAGACAGGAGCCCATCTGTTGCCCTTCGTCCCTGCCCTTTGTATGCGTCACACACACCGCCTCGAAGACAGACTCGCTCAGTAGTGCCGTTTGTAAAATACATGTGAAGTGTATCGTCTCCTTTTGCCTCACCGTCATTTTCCCAAGTCTCGAAGAGAAGAGCGCCCCCTGATGGCCAAAGCCCTGGAGTAAAGGTTTCCCCACTGTGGCCCGATCTCACAGGAACCTGACCAGTCTTCTTCCTAAAGACACTCACTGTAGCCCCCACGACACAAAACACGCATGCGCAGGGTCCATGCTGCCACACGCAGCCCCCACCGACACCGGCACCGAGCACTGTGGGAGAGCTGAGTCGAGGTGGCGCCTCTCCCAACCTGGGTGTCTGGAAGTGGGAGCTCACTGGGGCCCTGGTGACAGATACAAAAGAGCATGCCTGCCACAGGCTGTGTGGGCACTGTAGCCCCGGGTGACTGTAGCTGTCCCCTCCTCTGGGCTGTCCTTCTCACTTTCTCACATCCCAGTACATGTTGAGTCTTGTTTTGTGCTGGAGTTCTCACCAGCCCGGCTAGGCCACGGAGGGGAACTTTTGGTACTGAATCTGCTTCCTGCCACTTAGCAGTCTGGACCTGCGCAACTGGAAACCCCCCACCTCCTCCCTCACGAGGTGTCATGTCATATTTGATTCCTGGGACACCTGGGAAAATAAATGGTGACACAGTATAACTTGTAAAAGGACAAAATGTGTTCAAGCATGCTTGGTTTCAGAGGCGCGGGCAGGGGGTGGGTTCATGGAGCCGGACAGGCCACCTGGGAGGGACTCCTGCCCCATCCAGAGGTGGCCACGAGGGCTGGAGCCCTGGCTTGGTTAGCCTTAGGGAGGGAGCACAGTGCTAACAGCTGGTATCTGCCTACCCTAGGCAGGGTGAGGGGGCTGACGGCTGCTCTGGGGTAAAGGTCTGAAAGGACCCCCAGTGTGTCCCCTGATGTCAGGGCGTGCTTTCTAGAGAAGGTGCCCAGGCTCAGCCTTGAAAGATGGAAGGTCTCATCAGCCTAACAGGGAAAGGCACCCCAGGCAGGTGGAACAGTGCCGCAGGATGCCGAGACTGCGAAAGGCCTCATATATTCTGAGAGCTTCGGTGTCTGGAAATGGCTGAGCACGGGGCTGGGGAAAGGGCTGGAAGGAAAGAAAAGGTCAGGAGAGGTCTTCAGGGGAAGACCAATGGCATCCTGGGGTAAATGTGTCACACTCTCTAATCTTATACCAATAACTGTTCGTTCTGGTGACCATCGCTGTCTGCCGCTTCTCAAGCAAGAAGCCCGTGCATTCTGTTCCCTTAGTGAGTCCCTGCAGTTCCACCTTCCAAGTATTGTCTGTGTCTCCCCCCGGGCACTGCTGTCGCTGGACAAGCCAAGGACAGTATAGTGGCAGTGTGATAAGGAACCCCGGGTGTTGGTACAAGCCTTTCTGTCTTAGAAATTGGGGTCACCACTCACTACTCTTCCCAAGAGCTCTATTGTCACCCCACAGCCAAGAGCAAAACTCTTCAGCAGCAATCCAGTAGTGCCAAACAGCTAGGAGCCTTGAGCCATGGCTCCAGCCTCAGTGTCCCTGGTCATTCCTGCCCTTGCTGGGTAGCTGAATGTCACAACACAGTCTGCTTGTCCTGCACTCTCTGGGTAGCATGACCTTGCCTTGCACACTGGTTTCCCTCCCAGGAGAGCCCGCCCTTCCTTCCCAGGTTCTCTCAGAAATGGCTCCCACATGGCTCTTTGCTGACTCAAAGTCTCCAGCCTGCTCCAGAATCCTCAAGTACCTTCCTCATACCCCGCTGTGTGTCCCGCAGTCTTGTGTGTGTGTGTGTGTGTGTGTGTGTGTGTGTGTGTGTGAATGTACAGGCACATTTGATTGTGGAGACCAGAGGTTGACATTGGATGTCTTCCTTGGTTGCTCTCTACCTTATTATCTTTAAAAATTGTATTTGTTATTCTTCAGTTTCCCTCTCTCTCTCTCTCTCTCTCTCTCTCTCTCTCTCTCTCTCTCTCTCTCTCTCACACACACACACACACACACACACTCGCGCTACCGTGTGTGTGTGTGTGTGTGTGTGTGTGTGTGTGTGTGTGGAGCATTAAGAACACCTCCCCATCCATGCTAGAATGTTGATGGACTCAGACTTCTGTAAACCTTGCCTAGCCAATGCTGCCATGAGCCTATGGGTGCAGTAGCCATGACATGTCCTGAAGACAGCATTTCTTAGCACTCCTCACCATCCTGTGGCACTTACTTTCTTCCTGCTCTCTCCTCCACAATGTTCCCAGAGCCTTAGAGGAGGTCACATCGATGTCCCGTTTATGGCTGAGCCCTCAGCAGTCACTTATTCTTAGTACTTCACCCAGTAGAGTCTGCGTTAATGGTAGCCCACTACAAAGAGGAGTTCCTCTGACGCAGGCTGAGAGCAGCACTGATCTACGTATAAACACAACTATTTAGAAGGCAGCTTGACGCCATGCACGTTTCACAAAGCAACAGTAGCTGGTTCTCACAGGTCTACGACTGCCCCAGACGTGGGCTCCTGACCAGGTGTGCAGTACCAAGCCTGAGTTCTCCATCTTATTTTTTAAGACAGGCTCTCTCACCAGGACCTGGGGCTCACCGCTTAGGCTACAGCGGCTGCCTAGTGAGCACTGGGGACTCCTTCTGTTTCTTCCTCCCCAGTGCTAGGATTACAGCTTACTGCCCTTCCTTTGTTGGTTTGTTTTTAACGTGGGTGCCGGGATGAAACACAGGCCCTCAGAGGACCTCATTTTTGCAGAGCAAGCACTTTTTGGAGCTCCCACACCCCCTGGAGGCACTTCATCAGTTCACTGACGGCATCCCTCCATCTAGCTCTAAACCCGCAGGGGCAGACTTGCACATCTCTAGCCCAACACACGTAACGACTGTTCTAGGGTGTTTTATGACCAGGTTGGCACCCGGCCACATCCTGTGCCCACTCCAAACTGTCACAGGAGTGGTGCTGCTAGACCAGCATGGTCCCCATTCTCCTGTGTGATGATGGGAGTGTTCTAGAGCCATGCTATCTGCCCTGCCACCTATCAATATGAAATATGACCATTGTGGCTTAATTTTAAATGACAATCAGCATGAAGCTGAGCAGCCACATATGGGCAGAGGATTCATAGTTCTACTGCCCTTACTTGGGCCAGGGCTCCTGCCATTTCTGTTTAGCAGTAAGTATTTGCACAGCTGGTCCTCTGAGGGACAGAGACTGGCTGTCTAGGCAGCAGCCCTGAGTCGCTGAGGCCATGGCGGAGAGAGTTTGGTCATGAGAGCAGGGGTGGAGTAGACAAGGATGCAGAACTGGAGAAGCCAGGAGAGCCAGAGCACAAGCCGGGGCAACCCCGAGTGTTTGGTTCCTGTGCTCCTCACAGAGCCTGCTGCTGTTAGCCAGCAGGGAAAGGACACACTGAGGTGGGGGATGAACCAGGGACAATGCCTGCCACGGTTCCCATTGCACCCACCTGTGCTGGTTAGGTTTTTTTGTTTTTTTGTTTTTTTTTTTTTGTCAACCTGACACAAGGTAGAGTCATTCTGGGAAGAGGGAACCTCAACTGAGAAAATGCCTCTATACAATTGACTTGTAGGCGAGCCCATGGGGCATTTTCTTGAAGACTGATTGACACAGGAGGGCCCAGCCCACTGTGGGTGGTGCCACCCCTGGATAGGTGGTCCTGGAGTACATAAACAATTTAACTGAACAAGCCATGGGGAGCAAGCCAGTGAGCACCTTCCTCCACAGACTGTGCTTCAGTTCCTGCCTCCAAGTTTCTGTTTGCTCCTGCTCTGACTCCCTCAGTGACGAACTGTGATCAGGACACATAAACCAATAAACCCTTTCCTCTCCAAGCTGCTTTTGGCCGTAGGGTTTTATCATAAAAATAGAAATCAAACTAAGACACATCTCCATGTCCAGTGCCAAGCTGGAACCAATGAGCTAGAGGATGTGGCCACCCATCCTCACCTCAAAGCTGGACCCAAGTCCCACCTGGGTAGAACTCGGTGAACCTGCCTGTTAGTTCACCTAAGGTTGTGTCTCCAGGACTAGGATATGACCTGGCCTAGCCTGTCATGCCATGTGGCTTGCCTCCTCCTCATTCCCTCTCAGGGGAAGTGGGGTCCTCATAGGGACCTGAGAAAGGCACCATGCACACACCTAGGGATACCTAGCTGAGTATGTTGAAGAGATGCCTGTCCCCTCCTAAGCAGAGCCTGTCCTGTGGGTCACCCTTAGGCTGGCTATGGCTCCTGGATCTTTATATCACCTGCTAGAGAAGAACCTCGTTTGCCTGGGTAGCAGGTAGGAGGAGGAGCTGGACATGTCCTGCAAGGCCATGTCTTTCAAGATGCATGAGAAGGTGTCCTCACTTCCTACCAGTCGGTGACTTGGATGAGGCTGGATTCTGGACTGCAGTTGTAGGGACATGTGGACATACCTAACAAGGGTGGTGTCTATGTTCTGGGTGTCGAATGACATTTCTTCCAGGGAGCCCTGCCATGGGGTCCTGAGCCTGCTTTGTTATGTGATTTTTTTTTTTTTTTTTTTTTTTTTTTGTGGTTTTTCGAGACAGAGTTTCTCTGTGTAGCTTTGCGCCTTTCCTGGAACTCACTTGGTAGCCCAGGCTGGCCTCGAACTCACAGAGATCATCCGCCTGCCTCTGCCTCCCGAGTGCTGGGATTAAAGGCGTGCGCCACCACCGCCTGGCTGTTATGTGATTTTTTTAAGACCTGAGATGACCCCAGTCCCAAAGGACACCAAGCATCTATGAAGCTTCTTACAGCCATGCCTCTGTTGGGTGGCTAGCCGCCTGGTCTCGACCCCAGCCTCATCCTTCCCTGGCTCCATCCAAAGCTGCTGAGCCTACCTTCCCTCCGAGCCCCGCAGGCAGTACTCTCACCCCTGTGTTTTGGCTTCTGAGAGCTGTTCTGGCTCAGGTCTGCTCCCAGCTCTGCTGACCTTTCAGGCTCCCTGGCTGCCTCTTCAGAGGTGAGGAAGACCACAGATCACGCTCACTCAGGTTCAGGCAAATTACATCAGTTGTGGATCCTTCCAGAAGCTAGGCTTCTCCTCCCAAAGCAGACAGAATTCTGGGGCGGGGAGATCTGCTCTCCTGTTCTGTTCAAGGGCTGAGTGGGGGCTGCCTGGTGTAGTCCCAGCTGGGAAGCCTGTTCCCAGCACAAGGGCACCTCTGACCAAAAGAGTGGGGAGGTTGGTGTGTCCCTGGGCACCCATGACTGAACCGGGCTTCAGGAATGACAGAGGCCACCTGCTTTCTTTCCTGAGCTGAAGACCTACTAATGCCCCTCAAAACGAGTATGTTGTGTGTATGGTATGCACATGTGTGCAAGTGTGGGTGTGGCTGTGCATGTGTGGAGGCCAGAGGTCAATTTTGGATGTCACTACTTGATTTTTTTTTTTTTTTAGATTTACTTACTTTTATTTGTGTCTGTGTTTTGCCTGCATGTATGTCTGTGCAGCATCCGCAGGCCTGGTGCCTGCTGCCTGTGTAGGTCAGAAGAGGCACTGATCACATGGCACCAGAGTTTGCAGATGGTTATGAGCTGCTATGTGGGTGCTGGTAACCAAACCTGGGTCCTCTGCAAGAGCGAGCAGCAATGTTCTTAACCACTCCGCCACCTCTCTGCCTCCTTGCCTTTGTTTTTGTTGTCGTTGAGACAAGGTCTCTCATTATCCTGAGGCTCACTGATTAGGCTAGGTCAGCTGACCAGTGTGCACTTGGAATCCTCCTGCTTCTGCTTCCGCAGTGTTGAGATTACAAGTAAGATGTATCTCATAACTAGCTCTATAGACTGTTGTATTAGCTATGCACCATGAGGAAAGCTTTTACGCGTGCTTCTGTGCAAGTGCTCATGGAGTCCAGAAGAGGGCATTGAAGCGCTTGGAGCTGGAATAGTGGTTCTCAACCTGTGGGTCTTGGCCCCTTCAGGGATCACATATTGGAAATCCTGCCTATCAGATATTTACATTAAGATCCATAACAGTAGCAAAGTTACAGTTATGAAGTACGAATAAAAATAATTTTATGGTTGAGGGTCAGTCACCACAACATGAGAAACTGTATTAAAGGGTTGTAGCATTAGGAAGGTTGAGAACCACAGAGCTGGAGTTACAGGTATTTGTAA
>CABHPQ010137071.1:8603-28645 GCA_902168405.1 Peromyscus aztecus
ATTGCTGGGATCGTAAAAGGTGGTTTCCTTGTACGCCTCTCTGGAAAATCCAAGTGCTGCTGAAATCTGCAAAGCCACCCTGAGTCAATCACATCTCCAGAAACAGGATCGTGCTGGCTTCTGTCTCTCCCACTTTCCACCCTCCTTCAAGTGCCTCACATTGGCCAAGCCTGACTGAAATCCAACAGGAAAATCTCATCCAAAAATGTAGTTCTGTGTGGCAGCAGAGGAGGGACCAGGGAGAATGAGAATAACAGACACTCCTACAGTGGACAGGAGTGTACCCTTTAGTACCAGCAGATGTCATTGACTATGTGAGGTCAGGTGTCTTAGTCCCAAAGAGGTGGTGAAGTAGACAGAAGAGAGCTTCTTGTCAGAGAGGCTTGAGGACCAACCCTGCCAGAGGCCAGCGGTATGACACTGGACAAGCAACATAACCTCTCTGAGAGCCTCTTTCAGTGTGTGGCTGTGTGTCTACATCTCTATGTATGTATTCATTTGTCTGTTGTGCATACTTGAGATAGGGTTGTGCGTGGAGGCACTCACCTTTAATCCCAGCACTGGGGAGGCAGAGGCAGGCTCATCTCTGAGTTCAAGGCCAACCTGGTCTACAGAGCAAGTTCCAGGACAGCCAGAGCTACACAGAGAAACCCTGTCTCAAACAAAACAAAACAAAACAAAACAAAACAAAACAAAACAGTGAAGTATTACTATATAGTCTTGACTGACCCAGAACTTGCTATGTAGTCCATGCTTGACTCAGACTCATATAGATCTACCTGATTCCACCTCCCAAATGCTAGAATTAAAGGTGTGTGCCACTACACTAAGCGTGTGTATGTGTGTGTGTCATACTAAAGAATGAAATCCTGTCATTTGTAGCAGTAAGGATGACTAGGGTGTCATGTATAGGAAATAAGACAGACACAGGGAGAGAAATACCACGTTTCCCCTCACATATGGAAGGCTACATGAAAAGAAAAGTCAGCCTGAAAGTAGAATAGGGATTACTAGAAGTTTGGTGAGAGGGGAGGGTAGAGAGGGGGAACTGGAATTGATCAGTGTGTGCTTGTAAGAATCATACTTAGCCCCATTAATATATATGATTATTTATGTGTTACATTTTAAAGTAAATAATAAATAAGATAAAACCCACAAAGGCACCTGGCCCTAACTGATTTATATAAGGAATCCTTGAGCTTGGACTGTATATGCTAACAATGCTCCCTAGCATACAGTAACTGATTAATAAATGCAAAATAAATAAAGTGTAGTAGAATAAGACAACACCTCAAACCAACAACCCAAAAGTAATCTAGGCCTCTGATTCACTATCCCTGGGACAACATTTTATTTATTTATTTATCCCAACTTAAATTTTCACAAGAAATATTCAGGAGAATGTGTGGTGTAAGTGGAATTGTGTAGGGGATTCATCACTTTAATAAATTACCATAAACACTGTGTATCGTATATTTGGAAATATCATAACAAACCAAGATGAAACATTGTCAGAGTCAAGCATGACTAGCAGGGGGTTGCAGACTATGTGCAGAGCAGGGAGGAACCATGGGAGTCTGGAAATTTACCACAGGCTTCCAGCCACTGGAAGTGTTATCTTTGACTGTGTATTTAGGTCTGAACTTCAAGAAATGTCATTTAGAAAATTAGAGCTTTCTACATTTCTACATATTGATTTTAAAAACCATCACCTGTTTATGTATTTGGGTTTGGTTGGTTTTGTATGCCTGATTGCTTTCATATATTTCAAGACAGGGTCTCTATATAGCCCAGGCCAACCTAGAAATCCCTGTGATCCTCCTGCTTTGGCCTTTTGAGTGTCTCCTCTCAAGTGTCTCTTCTATTGTGTCCAAAGAGTAGAGTCTATACAGAACCAGACCTCTGCACACACAACATTTAAAGTGTCACAGAAGAAAAGACTTAGCAAAGGCCCAGTCTAGCCCAAGCAGAAGGACTGTGAAACAGCAAGTGCAAACTGTGTCCTCCCATGTCATTGTACCCCTTCGGGCCTCTGATCTTCCAACTTGCTGAGAAAGGGAGAGATGGACACAGAAACTGTCTCTTGACAGAGTCACAGCCTCTAGCCCCAGCATCCAAAGGCTCTGAAAGACTCATTTGTAACTCAGTTACAAACCTTGCCCTCCACTGTTAGGAGGTTATTTTTAGTCTTGATGCTATGCTACATGAATATTCATGAATTTGGCTGCAGAAATATTAATATGTTGATGATATCATGCCTCTCCAGGCTCCACTGGGGGTGCTAAGAGTATGATATACATGCTGAATTACCTTCCTACAACCCCCAAAATTCTGAACTCTGGATATATTGAGGTTTTGAGACAAAGGATTACAGATTTATATTTCACACAGTCCCCAGTAATATTAATCCCTTTTAAAGATAGTAGGTTACATTCAGAGATGTTAAATAACTCAAGAGCACACAGTCAATAGCAAACTACAAAGATTGACAAAACAAAGTATGTGGATTCTGATTCACTGTAGACCAGATTTAGTATTGATGGGGGCTGATTATACCTTAAGGTAGGGCTGGGACTTGAGTGTGAAAGTACATGAACATGCATGTGGAAACCAGAGGTCAGAGAGCCTGGCTGGATATCAAGTCCCAGGGACCTTCCTGTCTCTGCCTCACAATCACTAGGATTGCAAACCCATGCCATCATGCCTATGGGATTGAATTTATGTTTGCACAGCAAACACTTTACTGACTGAGCTATCTCTAAAGCTGAGGGCTGGCACTTTTTAATAGACTGAAAACTATTAAAACAAAAAAAAGTCTTGCCATTGACTAGGCCATGCTGTTGGGATTTCACACCAGCTCCAAGAGGCCTTCCCATCTGCACTCTCAAAGAAACTGTACCCTCTGAATTCAAGGAGAGGTGTTTCTTCTTGTCCTTTATAAGCAAAGGAACTTGGTAAAGAAGTTGCCAGAAAGAAAGAAAGAAAGAAAGAAAGAAAGAAAGAAAGAAAGAAAGAGAGAGAGAGAGAGAGAGAGAGAGAGAGAGAGAGAGAGAGAGAGAGAGAGAGAGAGAGAGAAAGAAAGAAAGAAAGAAAGAAAGAAAGAAAGGAAGGAAGGAAGGAAGGAAGGAAGGAAGGAAGGAAGGAAGGAAGAGAGAGAAAAAGAAAGAGAGAAAGAAAGGGAAAAAGAAAAGAAAAAAGCCTACTAGACAAATCAAAACAAATCATTTTGCATATTAATCAGGTGCCTGATTGAAACTGCACTAGCTGCTTCGAGAGAAGAATATTAAAAGCAGATCACTGCTAATTTAAGCATAACTAATTTAAAAGACATACCTAGAAACAGACACATGGAGACTCCCTTAAACTCTATCTATCACCCACTTTGTTTGATGGGATATGCCTGGGTTGGGAGGCTCAGTGTCAGAGCATTTATCCCTTTGGGTAGATAGATGGTCGAGTCAGCCATCCCTGTAGACACAGGACTCCAGATCTCACTGATCCATCCCAATTTAATCCTGTCTCTGGAATAAGCAAATGGAATCCAGAGGAAAGGTCAGAAACTAAGCTGCAAGGAGTCTGAATACTGCCCCCACAGAACCGGAAGCTACTCCTTCCAAGAAGAGAATCCCATAAGAAGGACCCCGCTGGCTCCTTGTAGTTCCCCTGCAACTGGCCTCCTTGGGCTCTGTAGCTGATGCATGGCTGGTGAAAAAGCATGCAAGAGCACTCAGCTTACATGCCTCTATTCCAACAAGCTCATGCTCCAGGACTTCTGGTTAAGACAAAAATGTAGGTTCACCTGAACTCTTTCTCGTCTTTTTTTTTTTCTTTTAAAATCTTTAAACGTTTATTATATTTCACTTATTCCACATGCATGTGTATTTGCTTGTGCATAGTATGCATGTTGAGGTCAGAGGACAACTTGCAAGAGTTGATTCTCTCCTACTACATGGGTCCCAGGGATCCAACTTAGGTCTTAAGGCTTGGCAGCAATTGCCATTACCCAGGAGCCATCTCACTAACCCAAATCTCCCCTTCTGAATCACCCTCTCTCTTTTTCTGTTTCTTCCACTCCTCACTGCTTTCTTATCCTGCAAGAATTAAAAACTAAGAAAAGAAGAAACCAAACCTCTACTTTCATGTCACTCTGCTCAGTACAGAAGGTCAGTGGCTTTGAGAGGAATGACCACCCAGATTCCAAAGTCTCAGTACAGAAGGTCAGTGGCTTTGAGATGAGTGACAAACTTGGAGTAAACCTCATTTCTGGAAAGACCAACTTAAGAGCAAGTCCCCCTGGAGGACTCATACCTCAGCATTTGAGCCTGTATGGGGACAGGATGAAAGGGAAGTGAAACAGAGCAATGTAGATGCTGAGCCAACCTCTCTCCAGAAAGAAGCAAGGGAGCACATAAGCAAGGTGTGAGTGTGCCAGCTGAGGAGAAGTCTCTTCTCCATCTTCCCCAGCAATGACAGAACCCAAGGTTATAATCTAGATGTGTTCACTCAGCTAACATCCATTCCTGTGAAACATGGCCATGCATCTGTGAAGACAGCAACTTTCCCACCTTCTTCATGTCCAGGGTGAAAGTGAAGGGAGCTGTCCATATCATGGAGGTGAAAGCCACCAACCCTTCGGAATGGGGGACCTCTCAACCCAGGTCTCAATATCATGGAGCCCCAAAGGTTGTCTCAGGACCAGAAAGAATCATTCATCATGATAAATCGAGTTTTTTTGAGGTTCTGTTGGAGTCAGATCAATAACCCAACTAATGTGGTTCCTTAGAGTAGAATTACTGGGTTTCTAACTGGATGCTGAATAAAAAGAAAATAGGCTACCTCAGCCTGAATCTCTTCTAAAAGACCCAGATGTAAGGATCTACAACTAAGTATTTATCAGAAAACACTCCCAGGAAACAGTAGACAGAGGAGTGAGAAGAAACCAGAGTGTAAACAGTATAGAGTATCAGACAATGCCCCCTCCCAGGGTGCCAGGGGATCAACACCTTGGAGAGTTCTGGGGACACTTTGGGTCTAACCAAAGTGTATCACAGTCACAGACAAGGAAATGAGACTGTACACCTGAGCTCACCAGTCTTGAGGGGATATGGCCTGAGAATTCAGTGTCTGCTCACATAAGACCTTTCCATAAAGCTCTGCCTGCAGGTCACAGCCAGAAATGGAGGTCATGGAACAATCCCTGTCGATAGCCAGAGGTAGCGGTCAATGTGACCAGTCGCCTCGTGTTCCTGCTGCCATATGATGGACTGAGAGCCAGAGCAGACTGTTGCTGCTTCTGTCAGATATCGTCACATCACCCAAACAGTGACTAATACAGTCTCACGTCACCAACGATTCCCGCCACCGTGTGATGGGCTGTGTCTCAGAACATGTGACCTTCTGCTGTCTTGACAGCTGTTCCCTTTGTGCCTCTTCCTCCTCCTTCCTTTCTGTGCTTCCCCTTCTCAAAAACCATGACCAACCTGCAAATCCTGCTCTTTTCTTTCTCAGACCATTCTGTTCTCAGGCCCCTGGAGATTCCTAACACTTCCCAAGGGTTTGACAAAGCACTACTTTCAAAGGCACCAGTGTCTCCCTAGGACGTCTGGAAAACAGTACCCTCTTTCAAAGCAACCATAGCTACATTTCTCCTCATCCCTCCAATCAGTTTTCTCAGTTAATGAAAAATAGCTAGAAAAGCAATAAGCAAATGATTCAACCTACTTCAAAGGAGGAGGGGTGAGATGCAGATGCTGTGAAGAAACTTATGAAAGGGGAGCCCCAGCAGTTAGGATGCTCTGAGGATAACCCCACTGGGGAGAACAACGGCTAAAAATAGCCCTTGACCCTGGGTATCTGAAGGGAAATGATGAAAATGTTGACCAACGAGTTTAAAGTGTCTTTGAAGAAAAAAGAAAAGTACACCCAACTTTTTAAAGCTCCGTGGATATCCCTTGCTGCACGCTCTGGAAAGGAAAACATATTTAGCCAAGATGTGGATCTTTTAGGCATGACCTTTAAAATAGGCAAAGGACAGCCATGCCACCCTATCAAGTAGATGCTGGGGCAACAGAGTGGCAAAGAGAATGAACGATGTCCCCAAACATCAGAGAGGTCATAAAAAGAAATGGCAGGGTCAGAAGCAAGCCATCACTGTGGAATCAAAAGTAGCCAGAGCTACTTTTGCTGTCAGCAGAGGGATGGGGAGGGGCTACAGGAGCTAGGGCATCTGAGAGCTAAACCAGGCCTTGTTGGGGATGGGGGTGGAATCTGATCCTAACCTCTTGCTAGAGATGTGCTCACAGCACCACATTCTAGCCACCTTGCAAAAGGCCCTGGGATAGGGACTCTGATTCTTTCCTACAGCATGAACTGCCTGGGTAGTGACAATCTCATTTTCCAGTTCTTCAGAGTTCCTCAAGTGTAGTGAACCCTTGGCTACTTAAGAGAAAGGGAACTCTCTCTGGGCTCAAGCCTAGGTCATGGTGATATGACTAAGTGCACCAAGAAGTTGGCATCCCTAATAAACACCAGATACACTATGGGGCCCCCTGTGGAAACCAGCTACATCTCATATATACTTGCTCCTTTTGTGGCAAGGCCAAGCTGAAGAGATGGGCTGGTGGCATCTGGCACTGTGATTTCCATGTGAAAACAGTGGCTTGTAGGGCCTGGACCTGCAAGACCATTTCTGCTGTCACAGACAAGTCTGCCACCAGAAGCCTGAGAGAACTGAAAGACCAGTAGAAACTACCATTTGAGTCACCCGAGCCCACAATAAATGGGTTAATTTATGTAGCCGATGGGGGGTGGGCAGTATGTGGTGATAGGTCATTGTATCTACAGATCTGTTTGTACAGAACTGACACCTTGCTGTGTTAAGTCCCTGGACACAGCTTGACTTTCCATTGTTTAGGTCTTTGATTTCTTGTACTAGTATTTGGCTATTTTCAACAAAGGGTTCCTGTGCACACTCTAGATTTATACCTAAGTTTTTTTTAATGCGATTGTAAATAGTATTGTGTTTTTCATTTTAGTTTCCATGTGTTTGTTATTGGCATATAGATTTCAAGTTCTCTCATTGTCTCCCTCACCCAAATTGCTTACTAGTTCTAGGTTTTTGTTTTGTTTTTTTTAGATACCTTGGGTTTTTTGTTTGTTTTTTCACACAGAAAAATACACCACCTACAAATAAAGACAATTTTATATTTTTGTTCTCAATCTGTACTCCTTTCTAAAATTTTAATTTTTTTAAAGATTTATTTATTTTATTTTGCATATATGAGTGCTTTGCCTGCATGTGTGTCTGTATACCAAATGCATGCCTAGTGCCCTCAGAGGTCAGAAGAGGATACCAGATACCCTGGAACTGGAGTTATAGATGGTTGTGAGCCACCATGTGAGTGTTGGGAACTGAACCCCAGTCTTCTGCAAGAGCAGCTAGTGCTCTAACAACTGAGCCAACTTTCCGACCCACCTTTCAAATTTTAAGGAGTTCTTCGGCTTCTTAACAAGTGGACTGTAGAAGACCATCTCTGTATATAGGAAGCAAGTGGGGTGTGGAGCCCTTTGCTAAGCTTGGAAAATTAAGACAAGAGGAAGTTAAGGAGACAAATCCACCACTTTGCTTGTAGGACCTAAATGGAGATGCTGAGTGGGTGTGTAGAGGATTGAGGCCAAATTCTCAAAGGAGAAATCAAAGATGGCTATAAAATTTGAAAGATTCAAACATTAGATCAAGTGACAACACAGATGTCAGCCAAAAGAAGCTTCAGGGCTGAGCCCTGAGGACACCGATGTAGAGAGACCCCAGTGAAGCAGCGAGTAGGTCTCCTTGGCCTAGCCTCACCTTAGAACATGAGGCTTCCAAAAATACACACCAGCTCCTCCTGATACACTTAGAAACATGACTGACAGAGCGTCAGGCCCATGAGATCCAGTCAGCTCTCGTTTCCCACATTAGACGGGGAATTTCCAGCTAACTGTGCTACGAGTTGCCCAGTCTGCCATTTGATCAAGTCATTTCACAGTAATATCTCTTAGGAAATCAAAATCTGAATCTGAGCTCTGATGAGCAAATAGAAGGACTTGCCACAGTCAGCACTGGGGCACAATGAAGGGCCCAGATGCAAGGCGAAAAGAATCACGGCTCTCTTGTCCAGACCTGCGTTAGGATCCTGCCCCGCTGGTTAGTTGCTGGGTGATTTCAGGCAAGATATTTAACCCTCAGAACTACTTTCCTATTGTAAAACGGAAATACTATTGCCCAACAAGGAAACTGTTTCCCTTCTGATAAATGACTGCAGATCTTTCTCAGTCTGTTGTCCTGGAGACATCGTCATAGGGATAATCACACGGTAGAAGTTTCAACCCACACACAGACTGTACTATTTGTACATAGAAGTACTATTTGTACTTCTCAAGATCACCTTAAGTCCTCTTTGGACTACAGCAGAAAAACACAGGGCAAGTGGGTTGTAATTTAGTAATTATGGAGGGGGCTTCACTGCCCATTTGCCTGCAGTCAGAAGGTAATCTGTAATACAGAGAAGAAATAAAATGCTTGCTTGGCACTTTGATCTTTCCATGTATGAAAGTCGTGACTTTTGCAATGTCTTTGGAGGCATTTATGAAATGCAATTGTGAGTGCCCACACTGAGCACTGTCAATGAGGTTGCTGCTCTTATTGTTACATAGGTCATTTGTATACCAATCACACTGTGTTCTTGAAAACAAACGTCTGAAATATGAAGGATGGGGTGAAGGTTCCATCAATACTCCATCCAGCAGCACTAACTTCCAGGTAACTTGTGTTTGTCCATACTGAGGTCTCAAATGGGAATTACTACAAATCCATAATATTTCAAAAATGTCTCTCCTTCAAATCTAGAAAACAAACAACAACAAACAAATAAAACCCATGGACTTTTTTTTTTAAATCTAAGTGTGTGTGTGCACACATGCGCGTGTATGCACACATACCCCAGCACGTGTGTGGATGTCAGAGGACAACTTTTGGGAGATGGTTCTCTCCTTCTGCTTTGCTGAGGCAAGGTCTCTCATTTCTCCCACTGTGCTGCGTACTCCAGGCTACCAGGTCCAAGAGCTTCCAGGTGACTCTCCTGCTTCCATCTCCCATCTTGCATTAGAAGTGCTGGGCTTGCAGTTGCATGCCACTGAGTCTGACTTTGTGATGTGGGTTCCAGGGTTGGAACTTAGGTCATCAGGCTTGCTTTTTACCTGCTGAGCCATCCCCCAGCCCCGGCAGACTTCACTTCTGGGGTTTTCTGACAGGCTCTGCGCTTGCTGCTTACTTTTTGTGCTATCGTTTGATGTCCCAAAGCCTGCTGCAGGTGAGTCACACGGAGAGTCCCATCTCTCTCCATTCACACAGACCCTGAGGTGCCTCTTGGAAATAGCAGATTCAAGATTGCTTCCTTCTCCCAGCCTGGTGCAAACACCCACTTGTCCCTGACCTCACCTCACTCCTGGTTGTACAGGAAAGGGGACAAGGCACAACTCTGAGACAAGCCATGGCTGAGGATTCAAGGATGAATAAAAGGACGACTCCCAAGCTCTTAGAATAATGAATGCTGACTTCTCTTTTCAAAAGCCTGCTTTAGATTGTAACAGCCAGAGGTCAGGGTTGGGGATGGTGTGGGGATCAGAATGATAAAGTCTCTTCTGAATATGGCATGGACCACCGCACTCAACCATCAAGAGTTTTTGTAAAGATGATAAGATTAGAAACTTCAAGATGCTATTTGTAGGCATTTCTCTACAAACAGCGCAGCACAGATGTATGTAGTATAGTTTTTTACTCCTACAAACTATTGCATAGGAAGATAATTCAGAATGGTTTGCACCACAGTTTTTCCTAGCACTGGATGCTTCAGAAAGGTATATTGACTCTTGTGAAGACCATAATCAGGTAAATGTAACTTTCAGATCTAGAGAGAGCGTCTCAAAACTAATTTGAGGAATTATCACTTATCTTTTTATATGTATTTCAGTTATGTTCCTCGTGCTTCTCACTTTTCATCAGATATTCATTCAACGCTGTGACTAAGAACAAAATAATTTATTTCGTTAATTAATTGGTTTCTTTCGAGAAAGGGTTTCTCTGTGTAGCCCTGGCTGTCCTGGAACTCACTCTGTAGACCAGGCTGGCTTTGAACTCAGAGATCTGCCTGCCTCTGCCTCCTGAGTGCTGGGATTAAAGAAGTGTGCCAACATACCCAGCTAACAATTTGTAACACTAAAAGCCCATGGAACCAATGAGATAGCTCAGCAGATAAAGGTACTTGCCACCAAGCTTAATAACCTGAGTCCAGTCTCCAGAACTCACATGGTATAAGGAGAGAACCAATACCTGCAAGCTGTCCTCTGACCTACACATGAGCCCACACATGTAAGCCCACATACATACATGCTAAATAAGTAAGTGTAAAGGGGAAGTGTGGTAAGACCTGCTTGTTCTATGAACAGCCTGGACAAGTTCATACTCATGAAACACAACAGACTGCACCCAGCAGCAAGCTTATTTAATAGAATGTACCCTTGTATTGGGACATCGCGCTGAGATTTTACCCTACCTGCAAGCTAACCAGTTAACCTGCCACTGTTTCATGATAGAATTGCTGTAGATGAACAAAAGAACCACCATTTTCATCAGATCAGCTGTACCTGTTTGCAAGAGGTCTTCAGAAATGAGCCTGTGGATTGGTGATCTCTCCTCAAAGAAGGGGAGGGTAGAGAGGGTCACTGGACCCTCACCTGAGTTCGCAGCCACTTCCGCCAGCCATTTGTATATAATTCTTCCCTGACTGCACTATGGCCTCTAGGTCTCCAGAGGTGCTGCAGTATAAATGCTGAGGAAGGTTAATGGAAGGGGGTGGGGACTCCATCTGTGCAGCCCTGGGGAAGCCGTCATCTACACTGGGTGAAACCTAGCTGCTTCAGATTCATCTATGCCTCTATCAGCAACCCAACCCCCACTGCTTTGTGAGTAAGTCCAATAAACCCATTGATTCCCTCTTTGGTGGAATCACACTCTGATTTGTCATTGGGACCTCATGAGGAGGGTGGGTAGACATTGTTCACATCTCCCCAATAAAGAATCCTTGGAACAAAAATACAAGACTCCTAAATTGAAGGACTTTCTCATCATCCAGGCATATATCACCAATACAGAGAGTAGAATGGAAAAAGTCTACAAGGTTTACAGAGCCCTGTGGAAGTGCCTTCACTTGACCTATACCTGAGGGAGATCCTTCTGGCTGAAATGTAAAAAAACAAAAACAAAACAAACAAATAAAAAAAAAAACAGAGATGTCAGAGTCAAAAGTACTTCACATGAAAGGTGAAGGAGATTTGATCAGGTGATGAAAAGATTTGGGGCAATGTGGAGCTTGAACCAAATAATCTTGCATATGGATTGGAATAATATTTATTCTTGGATTAAAGGAAAAATAGGGGTTTCTAACTTGAAGAAAAAGGTAAACATAGAAGAGTTGGTAGAAAATTAGGCTTCATCAGTCAAAGGGGCAAAATAACTCATTTTGTTGTTAGTTTTAGTTTTGGTTATTGAGACAGGGTCTCATGTATCCCAGTATGGCCTCAAACTCACTATGTAGCTAATAATGACCTTGCATTTCTGATCGTCTTCTTCTACCTCCTAAGTAGTGGGATTATAGGCATATACCACCATTACCAGCTTTAATGGCTCCCTTTGAACAAAACAATTGAAATGTGTAAGTATATTAAAAGATGACCTGGCAAATGAGCCCAAAGCAAAGATTAAGCCAGTCCCTTGGTAAAACAGTAGCCCAAACCCATTAGCTGGAAGATTGAATTGGACTATGTCATCAATTAAGACGACTGAATTCAATGTGTACTTACATGGAAAAGGATCCATAGTATTAAAAGAGATACTAAGTTGTAAATAGTCTATTTTTTTTTATTCAAGATGCTCTCAGACCAGTGAGATGGCTCAGCAGATAAAGGATGACCTGACTTTGATTCCTGATTCCTACATGGCAGAAGGAGAGAACTGAGTCTCATAATTTACCCCTCTGACCACATCTTTATCATAGCACATATACACCCACATACATTCTCCTCACCCACATACATACACATACAATCAATAAGTGTATTTTAAAAGTTTAAATAAACAAAAGGGAGCTGAAGCGATGGCTCAACAGGTAAGAGCACTGACTGCTCTTCCAGAGGACCTGGGTTCAGTTCCCAGCACCCACACGATAACTTACAACTACTTGTAACTCCAGTAAATCCAGGGGATTCATTGCCATCTTTTGGCCTCCTTAGGCTCCTGAACACTTGTGGTGTATATACATATATGCAGGCAAACACTCATACACATAAAATAAAAATTAAATTTTTAAAAAGAGATATATTCTTTATGTATGTACATGCAAAATAAAAATATACATTAAAATATACACCAAAGAGTTAAACTGCTACTCTGCATGGTTACCGATTTCTCTGGCTCTATATTTTTCTAAGCCTTATTCAATGAACACAAATCATTTGTGTAAGAGGAAAATAGCTAAGGTAATGTAAGCTGACACCCCACAGCTCATCTCTGGGACCAAACCTCCTAGTGATTCACATGCATGAACTAACCTCAGTGGGTTGGGTGTCCAGCTCTTTCTTCTCTCTGCACATTAGAATCATTAGGGAAGTTTCTCTTCCCAGGCCAGGGCCCAGCCCCTGGAGATTCTGACTTAAATGGCCTGGAAAGTGGCCCAGACCTAACTATTTGCTTGTTCTGAACAATTCAGCTGGATAGGAAGGTCCAGTAAACATTGGTAAGACCAAAATAGTGTTCTAAAAATGTATAGGGAAAGGAAACTAAAAGTGATGAAATCACGGAAGAAAATTGAAAGGGTATCTCAGCGATCAAGGGCCAAGAAATACCACAAAAATCACACCACACAACAGACCTCACACCGGAGTTGCTGGAGATTGGGTGGGGTACAAAATGGCTGCCTCTGAGCAAGGATGAAGACAGGGACAGGACAGGCTGTGACGGCGGGCTTCACAGGGAATATGGAGCATGTGCATAATGAAAATAAGGCGACTGTGGAAATGTGTAGCATTGGCTGTTAGCAATGGTGATATGCCCAACAAAAAGAATTTGGAAATAAATTATTAAAGAAAAATCCAGCCACAATTCAGAGAGGAAAAACTGAGAACTCCTCCTACCTTGAAACAAAAGCATTAGCTAGCTGTGAAAGTATTATCCCTAAGGGGAAGTCAACAATAAGAGACCATTCCTGATGTGGCTGAAGCGGGGGTTTCTGCCCCAACAGAGGTGGGCCAGAACTGTAAATCTTAGTTTGGAAGTTTCCAGGGCCAGGAACATTTACTCTGTGGCTCTGCCATCTGGACAGAATCCCCACTCCATTTCTGGGGCAGCCCACAGTTTGCATTCCTGCACAGCATGTGAATGGAGGGTGAGTGCCTTTGACTAGGCAGCCCAGGGGTCTCCTGCCCTCAAAAGATTTGCCAGTGACCCTAGTCCTGCTGGCTTCCTCTCTAATTGACCCATGCTGTGGGGAGCAATTGGGAATAAATGACTGCTTGCTGGGTGACTGGGAGGAAGGGCTTGTCACATTAGGCACGTGTGGTGCATCCCAGAACTGAAAGATCCAACTTGCTCACAGCTTTGCTTTCAGCCTTGTCAAAGCAGGCTCTTAGTTTGGGTTTGCAGAACCACTTCCACAGTCAACGTGGCTCATAGTGGAGCCAATCTAGGCAAAGGGACATCATGGCAGAAGCCCGCAGCCACAGAAAGGGCTAGGAGTAAGGAAATTCAGGGCTCCTGTACTCCTGCCATGGAGGGACAAGGACTAAAACCTCCTAAAGAGCTAATGTCTCCTTAGCACTGGGCAACTTCTGGGGCAAAAGTGGTCTCCATTCTGCCTTGTGGGTACCAAGGACTAAGCTTTGGGTCTGCCAATGGGGGCTGAGGAGATGCCTCTGGGACAAAGTGCTAACAGCACCATCATCAGGGCCTGAGTTCTAATCCCTGACACCTACGGAAAAGCCCAGTGTTGTCAGCACACAGCTGTCACCCAATGACTAGAGAGGTGGAGACAGGGACCAGTCAGCAAGCTCTGGGTGATGAGCTCCAGGTTAACCAAAAGACCCTGCCTCAAAAACTTAAGTGGAGCTGGGCACAGGACATACATTTAATCCCTGCTTGGGAGGCAGATGATCTCTGTGTGTTCAAGGCCAGACTGATCTGTACAGCAAGTTTAAAAAAAAAAAAAAAGGCTCAGGGGTTAAGAGAACTTAACTCAGTCCTTCAGAGGATCCAGTTTCAGTTCCCAGCACCCACATGGCAGCTTACAACCATCTGTGACTCCAGTTCCAGGGGATCTGATTCCCTCTTCTGACTTCCACGGGCTCCAGTATACATGTGATGCAAAGACATACATGCAGGCAAAACACTTGTACACATAAAATAAAAGTAAACCTTTAAAAATAGATAAAATAAAGTGGAGAGCAATAAGGGAAGGTACTGTTATCTCTGGCCTTGACATACACATGCACATACATGCACACACCTATATAAACACAAACGTACACAACACACACATACGTGCACACATACAGGATGACAGAAAGCACTAGAAACAAAAGGTAGTTTACTTCTTCAAGAAGTATTCTTACAGGGGGGCTTCAGGAGCCCTGTTCAGATATGCAGTACAGAATGGTTGGAGGCCTCATTCAAAAGGAGCCCATACAAATATCAGCCTCTCTAGAATCAGATACTTAGATACTTCCTCTCCCTGCATGGTTGCAGCTTCCCTAAGTGCCTCTCTGGGCTCTTGGACTCAACTCTTTCTATTTTCATACACACACACACACACACACACACACACACACACACCCCACACACACACAGACAAACACAGGCACATACATGCATTGCCACAATACCTTTGCACTTGCTTCCTTAATTAGATCCATATTGGAAAGTAAACAGAGCTTTGCATAAATAAATGTTTCCATCTACTACAGCTCTCTTTGGCCTCTGACATAAACAACTTTCAATGTGAACATATCAAGACAGACAAAGACAACTGATTGTGGTGGTTTGAACAAAAATGTGCCCCACAGACTCATGTATTCGAACATCTGTCTACCAGGTGGTGGCACTGTGTGGGAGGTTATGTACTTCCTGACCATTATTATACACAGCCTTGCTGGAGGGAGAATGTCACTGAGGGTGGGCATTGAGGGTTTACAGTCTTGCCCCATTCCAGTTCACCCTCTCAGCTTCCTGTGTGAAGAAATATGATCTGTGAGCTTCCTGCTTTGGTCACCAGATGCCATACCTCCTCTGCCATTATGGACTCTCCTTCTGGAACAAGAAGCCCTGGTAAACTCTTTCTTCCTTAAGTTACCTTTGGTCTTGGTGTTTCATGACAGTAACAGAAAAGTCACTAATATACTGCTGTTTGAGATCATGAGCTTAAAAGCAATTACATATTGGGAATTGTCGATAGTGCATGCATGACCCTTAATTCTAGATCAAAGTATCTGGCTTGACAAATTTGTTTGAAAAGTTGTGAAGCCTTTTAAGAGGTGGAACCCTAATGGAAGAAAAGAGTCACTGGGAGACAAGTCTTGAAGTTCTACAGCCTAGTCCCACTTCCTGTCGGCTCTCTGCTTCCTGGCTGCAGATGAAATGTGACCGGCCACACTCCTACCACTATATCTTCCCCACACCCTGGAATGCATCCCTTCTAAACTACGAACCCTTCCTCCTCGAAGTTGCTTCTTTTCAGGCATTGAATATCTACAGCAAAAACATACTCTTTGAAACTCTGAAAGTGCTTGGAGTTTTAAGCTGCAAAGATTTTGTGTAATTTTAAACACAGTTTGCCCGCACATTAATAGATAACATCAACACTGAACTTAGCAAATTGGAATGAGATGATTGGCAGCTGCAAAGTGCTGAAGTGTGGCCTTTTTTCTACCTAACGAGGCCACCAACCTCTGCTACAAGAGCTTGTTCAGGAGAGAGGAGCTTGATAGACAATCAGTGCCCTGCACTGGATGCCTCTGCCTGTAGCAGAGCAAGGGGGACAGAGAACTAATACATCAGCAGGGGAGGTTTGGTACCTACAGCAGTAGAGAAGCCAAGTGTGTCCCAGGCCTCCTGGGAACATTAAGGCAGAGCTGCAGGAGAATGGAGTTGAGAACCAAGTTGGGTGATTTAAGGTAAAGACCAATTTTCCAAGAGCAGCAAATCTTTGCAAGTCACTATTTTTCCTCCCACTCTTAAAAAAAAAAAAAAGGCACAGAAGGGGAACATTTGCTGTTTTTTAGTGCTGAGAGCCATTGCATCTGCCCCTTGCCATTTGGAAAGGGATGATGCTGATTTGTAGTCGCCATTAATCACTTAGCTCACATCACTCTATTAATCACTTAGCTCACATCACTCCAACAACAAGACAGAAACCATTACATGCAGGAGCACTGAGCTGGGTTAGCCCAAAATTTCAGCTCTACATCCCTGACATTAGCCCTGTGGATACTGAGGCTATTGGGTGCAGCCAAAAGACAGTGAACTCAGGCTTGGGAGGGAAGCATGGAGAAATCCTGCCGGGTCCATTCTGGAGACTCCCCAGGAGCTTCCTTCTGGGACACAAGTCTTTGCTTATACTATGCTCTGTCACAGAGGAGTCACGTAGGTGCCACCTCCTAAGGCTCAACTTGTTTCTATTAACTTCTACTCGTCCCTTATACACTGATTTTGAGGTGCTAGGGACTGAACCCAGGACCTCTCATACGCTAGGCAACTCCTCTGCCCTGGCCCTGATAAAGTGACTCCTACAGTCAGAAGAAATGAGGAGAGGAGGGGGAAGAGGGAGGAGGGAAGGGGCAGGGGAGGGGTGATCTTAAGTGAATTATCTAAGATTTCATTTATTAGATAGAAACAAAGCAAAGTAAACCCAAAGTAAGTAAAGTATAAGAGAATAAGTGAATGAAGTAGATCAAATTAATAGACAATTTAAAAATAGAAAAAATGGGGGGGGGGTGGAGAGGTGGTTCATCAGGTAAGAATGCTTACTTTTACAGAGGACCAGGGTTCAATTCCCAGCACTCACACAGCAGCTCACAACCATCTGTAATTTCAGTTCCTGGGATCCAACGCCTTCCCCTGGCCTCTGTGGACACTAGACACACACATGGTGCACTACACACATGCAGGCAAAGCACTCATTCAAATTAAATAAATAAATTCTCTTTAAAAATAGAAAAAATACAAATTGAAAAAATTAAGGTCTAAAGAAAGTCAAATTCCTTCTTAATTCTAGTAACAGACTAACAAAAATAATTTTTAAAAAGCTAGCAATATTAATAAAAAGCAATGCAAATTACCAATATCAGGAAAGAAAGGCTGTAAACTGACAAAAGAATATTAGAACTTTATTCATGGTAATAAATCATGCAATCCAGGTAAAATGAACAAATTCATGAAAACCACAACTTAATAAAGCTATGCAAGAGGAAATAAACCTAGAACAGGAATACCCAAGTGTTTGTTTGTTTGTTTGTTTGTTTGTTTGTTTGTTTTTCAAGACAGGGTTCTCCTGTAAAGCTCTGGCTATCCTGGAACTCACTCTGTAGACCAGGCTGGCCTTGAACTCAGAGATGAGCCTGCCTCTGTCTCCTGAGTGCACCACCACCACCTGACTTAGAATACCCAAATCTTAAAGGGACTTTTCAAGGTGCTTCTTCCAAGTAAATTCAAGGCTCAGATAGTTTCATTAACATATTTTATCAAACTTTTAACAGCAACAAAAAATTCTAAATATTAGTTTTACACAAACTCTTCCAGAAAGTGGATAATTTATTAATGTTTTATGAGGCCAACATTCCCTAATACCAGCATGAGCTTCAAAGGGAAGTTCACGGGACACACATGAAGCTCAATGTCACAAACAAGCTGTGCCCATGGTGATGCACGCCTCTTAAGAAAGCACTGATGGAGAGGAGGAATGAAATTTACAGTGGAGGAGCACAACCCAATGTCCATTAAGAAATCACACCTAAGAACGCAACAAATGCTTTAAAACAGCTGGAGTTGAATGGGAGTGGGTGTTAGGGATGGGCTGTGGGGGAGATATGTGGCTGTAGAGTGATGCTTGGCTCAGGGACTATAAGGAGACAATAGGCTGAAAGATGGGAGTAGACACTGTTAAGGTGAATACAATCATCACACATGAACAGCGTCAAAGACACTAGACTTTGCTTAGTAGACAGTCCAATGGTACAGTTTGATTCATAGAAGTAGCAAATAAAAGTGTACACAAGTAGATGTTGAGGGTGGAGCTTGTTGGTAGAGTGCTGGCCTAGCACGTATGAACCCTGGGTTCAGTCGGCAGGGGAAGACAGAAACAGAGGAGAGAAGAGAAAGGAGGGGAGGAGGGCAGAGTGCATACAGTTCATGAAAACTCTTTGACATTTATACCATTCCCAAATGGGATGGTGTAGTCTGGGAGGTAAAAAATAAAAGTTTTAACAGTGCTTGTTTATGTGTTTCAAAGGCAAGTTCACTGAAAACAGGAGTCTGATTATTGGGGTTCTACCAATGGGCACCTAAAAATAGGAATTTAACAGATTAGTTAGAATTGAGATATTATCCTCAAAAGCTCTTTGCCATTGGTCTGAAGAAGAATCTGGAGTCCTGAACACAGGTTCAGTGCCATGGTTCACACTTCAGGGCATTTCATCAGGCACACTCCAGAAGGAAGAGGATCCAACCACTAAATCATCCCACTACATTTTAAATTCCAGCGAGGAAGACAAGAGGCAGATTTCCAGCTCCGCCATTTAGCATGTGAATTATGTATGATTTTAGATGAGGTTCTCAGAGAGCCTTATGTTGGTGTCTAACCACTGGAAAGGGTGTCATAAAATGGATTCACAGCCCTATTAATAGAGTGACAGCCATTAACGCTGTACCACCAATTAAAGAAAAACTCATGACTGAATGAGATTACTTTTGGTCTCACTGTAGAACAATAGACAGCATTATTAATGGGGGGGGGGGAGGGGATGTCCAAGATGCCTAGCAGATCTCTGAAAGCCTCAATAGTACCACATCCTGAGTACTATTCTCCTACACCTACACACCTATGATACAGCTTAATTTCCAAATTAGGCATGGTAAGAGACTAACCATAACTATTAGTTATAAAACAGGATAATTACCACAGGCTGCAATAAAAGTTATTTAAAATTGTGAATTGTTCATTTCTGGAATTTTCTATTTAAGGGTTAGCCATGGTAACAGAAACAAGAAGGCAAAACTGTAGCTAAGCATAGACTGTGTTCATACAGGGCTTCAAAAAGGCCAGCTCCCAGTGACACAAACTTTGTTTTTATTGTGTAGCTACATTTTAGTAGGTGTCCAAACACTTTTCCTAACAAAAAGGAGTACCCAAGCAGGATCTCTGTAAGATGACATAGGAGATGGCCCTGATGAGAACTGAATTTTTGCCTTCTCAATGCACTCAGCATACACTTGTGAATGTCACTGCTGAGTTTCAATGCTGAGGAATCTGGGTCCATGAGACCCAGAATGAGACAGCACAGATCCTCTGAAAGAGTTCATGAACATAAACAAAGGGCGTGACTGCAAGGCATGTGGGATTGACCTGATAATGGACTTTAGTGACATTCTTGATCAAGGCTGCAAAACAAGCCGAGGTCAGAGGCAAGGAGAGAAGCACCATTTAACCAAAGCAAGAAGCATTTGGTTTGTACAGTGCTGGGGCAACAGGTGTGCATGTCGAGAAGGGGAGTTCGCAGCTCACGCCTAGAGCTCTTGGGCAAAATTTTGCATCCTAGAAAGATCTAAAACTGAGGAGCATTCCTGGACTATCAGAGACATGAAAGGAATAGCCTTTGGCACACTGCCATCTAGTGGCTACAAAGGAGAACTCATGACAGAGAAGGGATGCGTGAGGATTCTCAGTCCTCTCTGAGGAGCCGAG
>CABHPQ010137071.1:28745-48862 GCA_902168405.1 Peromyscus aztecus
TTTTTTTTTTTTTTTTTTGGTTTTTTTTTGTTTTTTTGGTTTTTTTTGGTTTTTTTCAAGACAGGGTTTCTCTGTGTAGCTTTGCGCCTTTCCTGGAACTCACTTGGTAGCCCAGGCTGACCTCAAACTCACAGAGATCCGCCTGCCTCTGCCTCCCGAGTGCTGGGATTAAAGGCGTGTGCCACCACCGCCCGGCCAGAGTGCCTGTTTTAAAGGAATCCTCTGACAATAGCATCTGCCCCCAAGTTGTTTGTGAAGATAAAAATGTGTCCTGTGCAAGGCTACACCTGTATCTGGTGGAGAGCTGAAGCTTACACCCCACCTCAAACCTGATGGTATATCTGTCATACAGCAAAAGGGAAGCTAAGACAAGAGGATTGAGCCTCCAAGGCCAGCCTGGGCTGCACAGTAGACAGACTCTACCTCAAAGAACAAATAAAAATAATTTAAAATCTAAAGACTCACTCAACACTCTTTAGAAATAAGCCAGCCTCTCTTTTCAGGCTCTTCTGAGTGCTCTCCAAAACGAAGGTGACACCAAAGCAAGGGTGGGAAAAGCCGGATTCCCCGTAAGTGCAGAAGCCATCGATGTGAGAGACTTCTGTTTTGTAGGTGTGCGTGTATGTGTATACAGGTCCGTGTGCGGGATACATGGGGATACAGATGCACATGTGTTGGGTGCGACTGTGTACAGGTGCACGAGTGCTGAGGTGCTTGTGTATACACATGCGTGTGAAGACCAAAGGACAACTGGGCTGTCAGTCCCACATGCCTTGCTGTCCTTTGTCTCTGTTCGTGAACTCTTTCAGAGGATCTGTTCTCTGTCTCGTTCTGGGTCTCATGGAAAGGTACTCTCCAAGTGTCTAGAGGTCAGGCCTGCAAGGCTCTATCCTTGGGGTCTGAGTCACTATGCCTGGTAAATAGGACCTGGGGAGACTGAAAATCAGCCACTTCATCTCCATCCTGGCGAACCACAGTCTCCAACTGTCTTCATCCCTCCCCCACACAATCTTCCTTAAACTCTTGGTCCCATGCTGGAGAAGTCTGTACTGTCGCTGCTCCCACGGATGGAGAGACAGAGGACAGGAAGCTTTTCTGTCCTCAACACCTCACACCAGCAGGGCTCTGTTTGTCTTTGTTTGCAACCCAAATTACCTGGACTTCTAATGGTATGAATGTCGTCATTCCACCAGGGAAATAGAAGGCCGTGGCTTTCCCAAGGCAATGTTGCAGGAAGAAGAAAGCAGAATCCTCAGGCTTTCTTCTCACATCCTCCTGGCCACCCACACTCACAGCTAGTCTACCTCTCCACATGGTCTCCAGTGTGTTATGAGTCCCCAGCTCCTAAACACGGCTGCAGATAGCAGGGCACATTGGTTGAATGAAAGGCCCCAGGGAGAGTTCAGAAGAAACAATGTGATATTTCCTAAATGATGTTACATGTATTTTAATCAAGAAAAAAATGAGGCCCTTGGCACCTCACTGCAATCCAGGGCTATCCACCCAGGGTCATAAAACTGAGGACCCAAGGAAGGAGATTGCGTACAAGGATGTCTCTCTGACCCACCTCTCTTTAGATGTGTCTCCTCACACTGGAAAAAATGAGGCCTCTGAAGCCAGAATCGTGCAGAAAACAAATTCCAGCACACTTTTTTGTTAGGTATTTATTCATTTATGTACATAGTGCGATATGGTGTGTATTGTACATGTATGTGTGCAGAGACCAGAGGAAAACATCAGATGCTGTGATGGTTTGAATGAGAATGTCCCCCACAGGCTCACATGTTTGAATGCTTGGTCCCCAGTTGGTGGACCAACATAACCACAGGCAAAGATTGTGTGTGGGTTCACATATGTTTGTGCACTTAAATTTTGTTTTATTTTGAGTTTTCACCTCCAATATTTCTGAGTTTTCACTCCTAGTCTCAATTTTTCTGTTGAATGTTAGCCATGTTACTGACTTTCTTGTTTAGGTTTTGCATTGACTTCTGTATTTCATTCATCTGCTTATCTGAATTAAAATAACTTTATAGGATTTCAGTATCTCAATGAGGAGTCATGAACTTTTGGAGGAGTCATACTGTGTGAATTTTCATATTTCTTGTGTTTCTGTATTGAAATTATGCATTGTTTTGTGATAGATATTTAATTCAGGGGTTCACACACACACACACTATTTATTTTGTGAGGTTCTTTTTATGGGCGGGCTTCTCTTGGATTTATGATCTTCACTACAACTTAGAAGGGAGAAAACTGGCTGCATTAATAAAAACTACAATTTGGGAACAACTGAGGTATTAAATGTAATAAAAAGCCAACCAAAACTGCTGTGGGATGTTCTGTATGGCAAATGTGTTGCTAATAAAATACTGATTGGCCTGTGGCTAGGCAGGAAGTATAGGCGGGGCTAACAGAGAGAATTAAAAGAACAGGAAGGCAGAGGGAGTCACGGACTGCCAGCCAGCCACCACCAGGACAAGCAGCATGTGAAGATGCCGGTAAGCCACGAGCCATGTGGCAAGGTATAGATTTATAGAAATGGATTGATATAAGATATAAGGACAGTTAGCTAGAAGCCTGCCACGGCCATACAGTTTGTAAGCAATGTAAGTCTCTGTGTTTACTTAGTTGGGTCTGAGCGGCTGTGGGACTGGCAGGTGAAAGAGATTTATCCTGACCGTGGGCCAGGCAGGAAAACTTAAGCTACACAAAACACCAACTGCTTTCTTAATAAGGTTAGAAAGAGTCAAGATATTTAGCAGTATAGACTATGATTCTAGAAGTTATCAAAGGTTATAATAATTAAGTTGTAAAATAAGTCAAGTGTGCTCATTCACACTTCTGATCACAGCAGTTGAGAGGTTGAGGAGGGGATCATAAAGTCAGGTATAGTCATTCACACCTATGATCCAACACTTGGGAGGTTGAAGAGGTCATTGTGTGTTCCAGGCCAGCTTAGATGATATAGCAAGATGCAGCCAGCTAAGCTACATAAGGAGACTGTGTCTCAAAAACAAACAAAAGAGAGAGAGGAGCAAGATAACAAATAGCCAAAGACTTTAAGCCTGCTCCCTGGTAGACAAGTCTCTAGGAATCTTGACTTTAGTGCCACTGGGGTAAAGAAATAAAAGATGAATGTAAGTCTAGGGAGGTGTCTCGGGGTAAATGTGCTTGCTACACAAGCATGGGGACCTGAGTTCAGATCCCCAGACCCACATAAGAGCCTGACATATACAATATTTGTCATATCAGTGTACCCATCATATGAGAGATAATCCTAGAAGCTCATGGGACAGCTAGCCTGACCTATACAGAACAACAACAAAAGTGTTTAAAGCAATGAATGAAAAAAAATGGTTTCTATTGTATGTGTGATAGTAATCAGCTATCGTCTCATTTTAAGAACTTTAGTAAACTACTCATTTGCAAATGTATATGTGTTGATGACATTACTTCAGAAAAACACTATTCTCAGACAGAAGGATGCACAGAGGGAAAAGAAAATTCTGGATGGTTCCAACCTGTCTGAGTATTAATTGAGAAGACACTTCAGACAACAGTGCAAAGATTAAAGAACATATGCCCAGTAGATTCCTAGAAGAAAGCAGGTGCTGAGCTCTGAGATCCTTTTCACTCTAGCTGTTGAGACTAGCCTTAGACAACAAACAAACAAACAAACAAAAAGCATGCAAGTCAATCTACAGTAGAGAAGATGGAAAGCCAGCATTAGTACTACGCATTACAGGACGCCATACTTCTCACCCATAGAAACCTGCTGCCTCTGTGTTTGCACAGTGCATTAGATAATGGAGATGAGACTGCTGTTCCCCACAGAGGTGCCACTTGAAGCTCCGGTGTGCCAGCTGGCTCAAGAGGTATGGTTGAGTACTCTTAGCAAGTTCTCCATGCAGAAATCTTGTGGATGAGAAAAGGCAGTTACTTAAGTATTAATTGGAAAAAAAATTCTTACAAATGTTTAGAGCCTACACAAACCACTTTATTCCAGGATGCACTGGTTCCTTAATAGGTTAGGTAGGTGTTTGGGTTAGTTTTTGTCAATTTGACACCAGCGAGAGTCACCACGGAAGAATTTCAGTTGAAACAATGCCTCTATTGGATTACCTGTTAGCAAATTTGTAGGGCGTTTTCTTGATTAAGGATTGATGTGGGAGGGCTCAGCCATGGGGAACAGAGCTACCCCTAGCCAGATGGTCCTGAGTTATATTAAGAAAGCAGGTTGTGCATGCTATAAGAAGCAAGCAAGTAAACAGTGTTCCTCCATGGCTTCTGCTTCAGTTCCTGACTCCAGGTTCTTGCCTTGAGCTCCTGCCCTGACTTCCCTTCATGATGGACTATAAGTTGTAAGCCAAACAAACCCTTTCCTCCCCAAGTTGCTTTTAGTTGTGTCCTTTATCAAAACAATATAAAGCAAACTAAGGTCATAGGTGACTCTGGCTCAACAAAGACCTAGTTCTCTGAAGCAACAAGTTGTGCTGTTTCCGGTTGCAGAATATTGTTTTAAGATGTGTTCCATTCATTTATGCTGTGGAACATTTGTTTAATGATGCAAAGATGTGTTGCATTCTTTTGTGTTGCACTTGTTTAACTCTGTGAAGTTGTGTATTATGATCTAATAAAGAGCTGAACAGCCAATAGCGAGGCAGGAGAAAGGATAGGCAGGACTGGCAGGTGGAGAGAATAAATAGAAGGAGAAACCGGGGAGGAAAAGAAAGAAAAAGCAAGAGAACAAGGAGAGGAGGATCCTAGAGACCAACCACCCAGCCACACAGCCACCCAACCAATCAGCCACACAGCCAGCCATGGAGTAATAATGAAAGTAAGATATACAGAAGTAAGAAAAGGAAAAAGCTCAGAAGCAAAAGATAGATGGGATAATTAAAGTTAAGAAAAGATGGCAAGAAACAAGCTAAGCTTTGGAGACCCACAGAGGTTTCCTAGTGAGAACTTACTCAAGGTCAGAGAATCTGAGCTTGGTTTACCCAACAGGGCTACATAAAGAGATGATTTGGACACGGGTTTACCAGATGTTTGGAAGGGTCTACACTTGGCTATACAATGTGCTTTGATCTTGCAGGGGGGAGGTCTTTTGCCTCTCCCCTTGACATGTTATAAAAAGCCCTTTTCAATAAAGGACAAGGCTGTTGGATATTGATCCAGGCCCTCCTGAAGCTATCCTGCGTTTCTTTCTTTCTTCTCATCGTCTAGGTCTCTCTTTCTATCTGATATTTCCTCATTCCTCTCTCCTCTACCTAAGAACCCCTCAAAAGGTGGGAGCTGGACTCCCACACCAAGCTGAGGCTGGGTATTTATAATTAAGAATAAGCCTCCATGTGTGATTTATTTGGGAGCTGGGTGGCAGGTCCCCCCAAAAGAGCAAGGAGTAAAAAGAGTTAAAACAACCAACTACATTCTGGTGCCAAACATGGAGCAAATTTCCATGTAGGTCCTGAGAAAGCTGAAAAAAAAAAAAAAGAAGAAGAAGAAAAGAAAAAGACATGGCTCCTTTAAGAGGCGCTGCTGTTCAGCCAGCAGCACTAAATAAAAATTGCAAGCTAAGTAAAAACCGCTTGTGGCAATGCAGGTACCAGTTTCCTACAGCTAGTAAGGTTGAATGCAGTTCTAGGTCACAAACCTCCAACTAACCAGGCCGTGAGCTTTAGGCTTGGCTTTTCTAACATGGGAAGCAGGGGTAGCCGGCTGAGAGCCGCATGGAGGATCCAGGTGTAGCAGTTTGTTTGTGCAGTCAAAATAATTAAAAAAAAAAAAACTAGAGATATGAAGTAAAAGAGGTCCATATGGAAAAAAACCTCTAAACAGTTTCCAGCATGTTTTACAGTGTATGTAGATTTAAGAAAGAAAGGATATGGGTACAGACAGTCATAGAAAGAAATAAAGCGTTTAAAAATATAGTAAAGTCTTTAAAGAGAGAGTAAAGGTAATATAAAAGAAAAAAGCCATGTAAGATGAGAAACAAAGGAGTTTGGATCCTATATAGTATTATGTTGATTTTGAATTTTTTGTAGCAAAAGGCAGATGCTAGGAGACATGGGATTATGAACAGGACTGCAAAATTAAACCAACCTAGATACTTTAGGGCTTTCTTAACTTTAAAAAATAAGTCAAAAAATGTATTTGCCAAATGGAAGTCAAAAATGCTTTGGAGAAGAGATTTTGCTTTTTTTTTCCACAGGAAACAAGAGGCTATGGATTCATTTCAGGTTAATATGGATCAGGTTTGATCAAGGGAGACCTCCTGAACCTTGAAAGGTAATATATATCAACAAAGGTTACTACTGATCTTCCCAGGACTTGGCCATTATCTCAAATTTTCTCAGGGATCCTAAAGACACTTCACCCACAGACAGCAGGAAGCAGTTTGGAGAACACAATGCCCACATTCCCAAGAGGGGTGTGGGAGGCTTCTGGTTATTTGGAGGGGTATAGATTTTTGTTATCATTTAGGGGAATATAAGCATATAGGATAAAAAGACAACTATTAATCTCAGATATTTTGCACTGGCATGGATTTTGGTACATTGATACAAATTTAAAGTTAATTTTGTTATACTGCATATATATTTCTACTCTTGTTTGGGGTTTTGTACTTATGCAATTCATTTAAAAATGCAATGTATAAATAAGAAATGAGGTTAGTAGTTAATTTATAATTAAACTTGTAGTCACATTAAATATGTTTTCTAGGTTAAATAGGTATATTTTAGATAGATAAATGGTTTTCAAACACCTCAAAGACCTACAGAATATAGCATTTAAAATGTTTTGCTAACTTAAGGTTTTTCATGACAATGAGACACATCTGCTCCTGGCAGTACCAATTTACTTCATAAAAGGATGATGAGCATCAAAGAAACTCCATAAAAGTTTGCTTTCATTGTGGCAAGATTAGCCTTTTAGGCAAGAAACTGCATTTGCTTTGACTGTTTACAGTATGCTGTGCAGACTGGACAAGCAGGACCCACAGCAAAGTGACTGGACTTTGCAAAAACAAGGCAGGAGCATCCTTTGAGATTCCTGCTTCACAGAGGAGTCTGCCAGACCTTCTGCAGGACACAGAGGAAAGTGACTGATGAACTTTGCCAATACAAGGTATGAGAGTCCTTCAAATTTCCTGCTTCCTAGAAAAGTTTGCTAGATATTATGGGCCTATAGGCTGAAGATGGATGCCCCAACATTGCAAAGGAACTTTGAGTGACTGTCCAGACAGCCAGATGCCTCTGTTGTTAGGTAGTGTTAATTCCTTCTGGGTCTTTGATGGAGTTGGAGACTAAATAGTTATAGTAGCAGTTTTCTTTAGTTATGATAGAAAGTAAATTAGGTGTAAAACTTTGGATTCACTAAGATAGATAATGCATTATTTTCTCTGAATATGCTAAGTACAAATGGACAGAATATTGTAAATGTAATTCTTACTTGATAACTGTTTTTGTTGGGTGTAGTTTTACTTACTATGTAAAGTTAAAACCTTTCTTTTTATTTAGACAAAAAGGGAGAAATATTGTAGAATATTGTTTTAAGATGTATTACATTTGTTTATGCTGTGGAACATTTGTTTAATGATGCAAAGATATATTGTATTCTTTTTTGTTGCATTTGTTTAACTCTGTGAAGCTATGTTACTTTGCCTGTCTAAAACACCTGATGTTCTAATAAAGAGCTGAACAACCAATAGCGAGGCAGGAGAAAGGATAGGCAGGGCTGGCAAGCAGAGAGAATAAATAAAGGAGAAATCTGAGAAGGAGAAAGAAAAAGCAAGAGAACAAGGAGAGGAGGATCCTAGAGACCAACCACCCAGCCACACAGTCAGCCAGCCACACAGCGAGCCACGTTATAAGAGTAAAAGTAAGATATACAGAAGAAAGAAAAGGGAAAAGCCCAGAGGCAAAAGGTAGATGGAATAATTAAAGTTAAGAAAAGCTGGCAAGAAACTAGTCAAGCCAAGGCTGGACATTTATAATTAAGAATATCTCCACGTATGATTTATTTGGGAGCTGGGTGGCAGGCCCCCAAAAAGAGCAAAGATTAAAAAGAGTAAAAACCAACCAACAACAGTTCTCTCATTATGAATCCATCGGATCAGACTTCAAAGTCTTATTGCACTCCACCTGGAGTTGCTGCAGTTTAGACAAACCGCTGTTTATAGGAAGGGTCAAAGCAGAACCAGAGACTAAATGCTGGTGTCAGCTTAGGCTGTTGTGATAATGTGAAATGCTAATGTCAGCACCAGTTACACGTATCAAGAATTAATTTTATAAGCCTTCTTTGTCTCATTTCCACAGCTTCTTACTTGTTTCCTGCCCCTTACACCTGTGGTGAGAACCTGCTGCCCCGCTCATCAGGAGGCTGTGCTTGTACCTGATGGCCACATTATATAACTCACAATACAGCAATGGTATTCTAACAGCTTCAATTTGTGGAACATTTCTGTATTTTTCAAAACATCTGAGTCTCATTTTTATGATTCTAAGTATTGCTTGTTCACATCTTTCTATTATGTGTAACAACTTGGAGAATGTTGGAAGTTTTGACAGGAGGGTACTAGGTAACACAGAGGCAGGCAGTTTGTCTGGTGTCACATGACCACAGTGCTCTCTCAGTATGCTCAGTTTACTTTTATTTTAAGGAAAACATAACATGGAGACTATGAATTAATGCACATAGCATTGAGTATTACCAGCCACTAAGTCACGGGAGAGAAGATAAGGGATATGTGTCTCCCACTGGAGAAAAAACCAAAACCAAAACATACATTGCCACCTATAACATCTTGAAAAAAAAAAAAAAAAGAGAACCTGGACAAAGTTCAAGTCTCTATAAGTTCAGAAAACAGAATTAAATTACAAATGACCTCAAAATAATTCAATCAACCAAATCCAGTCGGTGGAAGACTTTATAGAGTAAATAACTACCCATCTTCACACTGCAGCAACAGAGAGAGAGAGAGAGAGGAAGGGGGGAGAGAGAAGGTAGCAAGCTGTAGGGTTAGAGAGGCCTAAAGACTTTTTTAAGAATGACTATGTATCTACTTGTATGTATATGTGTGAGTGTACATGTATGGGCATGTGCATGTCACAGCTCACAAGTGAAGGTCGGACAATAATTAAAAATACAACAAAATCCTTTTGTAAAGAAAAGGAATATTTTTTAAAAGTTCAGGTAGCAAGAGAATGTCATAAAGAACTAGAAAGAGATTAATCTTTACTACCATCCTTGTTTTCAATACAGTTTTTGAAGGAGACCTGTGGGAGCCCGTTCTCGGGTTCCTCGTGGCTTTACCCAGCAGGTCCGCATAGAGGATGATTAGGACCACGGGCCTGAGTGCAGGTGTCTGAGATGGCCTGCACTTGGCTGTGCTGGGGGAGGAGGTCATTTGCTCCACCCCATGGCGTCTCTATAAATACCCTGGGCCGAGACAGTCAGGGCCCGTTAGAATAGGTTCCAGGCCCTCTCAAGGCTATCTTTTATTTTCTATCTGTTTATCTCCGCAATAAATCCTTCTAATATTTCCTGCTGCTCACACTCAAGAAAACTCTGGGGAGCTGTGGGGTTGGTGGGTAAACGCCCCACAGAGACCCTGGCACAAGTTGGGGGGGGTGTTCCTCCCTGACCTGGATGAGGCACAAACCACCCAAAACCTGTTTTCACAGAGAGATCCTTTACTAATAGGGGAAGAAAAGTTAAAGTGGCTGATTCCTGACTCAGGCAGAAAAATAGCAGCAAATGACGTTGCAGATGTAATTTTTAAGAAGAGAGAAAGGGGAGCTCTGTGTTAGAATGAGCTAGGATGCAGTGGTATATTTTGATTGGGCATGTTAACTAGGTGAACCAAAGGAGGCTTTTGATTGCTGGACTTTGATACTTTGATAGCTGGACCTTCGTAGTCAGCCTTAGGAGGAGGAAATGGCCAAATAAGGAAACACACATTAGGGGCTAGCTTTAGGAATGTAATCTAATGGTTTTTTAGCAAGGCTGAGGGAGTGGGGAGAAGGGCAAGACCTACCAGAGTTACATGCTTGAGTGGGCTAGTGTCCCTTCAGTTTTTTTATGTTTATATAATTTTTAAAGATTTTTATATCTTTAGTTATATTTTAATAATTTTTAATTATATGTGTGTTAAGTGACAGACTTCTCCTAGGGAGACACAACACATACATTTACTCATCCCAGATAGTGAGCCCAGGACAGACCAAAGTGAACCTGGATTCCAAATCTAGATCCCACCGAAGTTCAACATGATGTACCAATTAGTTTTTTGGTGGAGTTACTTATAGGAGCAGAAATGACTCACAGACAGCTGCATCACCAAAGTCCCACCCCAGCATGGTGACAGCTCACAAAGCTGGGAACCTGGAACACACTGCACAGCCTGCAGGCAGCTCAACAGGGTGGACAGTGTCCTCTCCAGGAGGCTCCGTTGACCTGAGTCCCTTCCAGGCAGCTTGGCTTGTATCTGCTTCTTCCAAGCTGCTTGGCTGGTCTGAGTCTTCTTTGCAGTTTGTCTTGTCTGAGAGTGAGTCTTAGAAGTTTTTGTTTTTTACTCTTGGGAAAGAGGGTCAGCTTCAGGGGCTCCCAGAAGTCAATTTGAGTTGTTTACTTTCTCTCTTAAAGTAAATGCAGGATGAAATGTTTTAATCTAGCTCTTAGTTTCTTTCTATTCCCTCTTCCACAATGATCTCTGAGCACTGGAGGGGCTGACTATATGACTCCTGTGCCACAGCAACAGGAGTATCACCAGTGCTTTTGAGTTGAGGCTGACAACCGTGATCAATGGACATAAACACAAATGTTTGTGTTTGACAGGCATATCACACCCATTTGATAAATAGCAGCAGTGGCTTTCTCATTAGGGCCTACAACTTTGCCAGCCACATGTTTTTAATCTATATTCCCTGTAGACGAATTTCTAAATGGTCTTATTAAGTAAAAAAAAAAAAAAAACAAAACGGCCAGATATAGGGGTGAAAGCCTGAGAGAGATCAGGGAAATAGGGAAAGCCACAGCTAACCTCACCAACTCCACAGCTTTCGAAAGCGAGCTACTTCCTGTCTACCCACGCCTATATGCCTTGCTGTTCTGCTATCTGATTTGCTCTCTCTTCCAGCTACATCACTTCCTCTTCTTGCCCAGCTCTGTCACTTCCTGTCTGTCTGTACAGATCTCCAGATCTCCAATAGTGTGGGAATTTAAGGCAAATGCCACCACACCTGGCTCTGTTCCCAGTGTGGCCTTGAACTCACAGAGATCCAGACAGATCCCTCCCTGCCTGCCAAGTGATAGGATTAAAGGTGTGTGCTACCATTGCCTGACTTCTATATAGTAGCTGGCTTTTTCCTCTGATCTCCAGACAAGTTTTATTGGGAGACACAGTATACTGGGGGATACAATACATCACCACAATTCCCATCAATAGATGTAAATGTCTCCCTGTGGAGATAAATTGGGCCTTATATCCAATCAGATCGTTGTCTGTTTCTATAACCATTCTTGCCATTGTTGCACTAGATGACAGCTTGCCTGGCACTTCTGTCAGGAAGCGTGTACTCCCCAACCACCACCATCCCTTTGTAACAACTTCTGGCACTACAGGAGCTAGCTCACAGGAAGACCGTTCAAGTCCATTTCTAGCTTTTTTTTCTCCAAGTCCTGCAACCAATATGTACAATGTCTTCAACAGTAGGGTCTTACTACTCAGTTCTATAATGCAACCCACAACTGTGGCAATAGCCATCACCTTTTAGGCACTGTTAGGGCCTCCTTTATCAGTAACCACTAGAGAGGTAACTGACACCTGGTACTGGAAGTCTCAATCAACAACCATATGGGTTTTGGTAGCATCTGCTTCTCCCCTTACAAGATACCCTTGCTTACTCTCTGTGAACTTATTTAGGGTGCACTCACAGGTCTCTCCAATGACTTTCCAATCTTCAAAATATTCAGAGATTATGTTATCTATATAACAAAACCTTTTTCAGAGGATGAGCAGGGCAACATAACACCCTGAACCACAATCTCATACCAAATAGTGAGATTACAAAGATAACCTTGATTAAACTCTGAAAACCCATGTCATCTGTTCTGAGCAAATGTCAAGTGATCCCAGAAATTCACAACTAAGAAGATACTAAAGTGGAACATAAGCAAGGTCTAATACAGCATAGAAAGGTCCCACCCACTTGTATCAGTTGCTTCCTCCACAGATCAAGGTTGAATACAAAAGCATGGATAGGAACCTGTAATTTAATTGGCTCTCTGTAATCCTCAGTCATTCTCTCTGAGCCATTACATTTCCATATCCTGGAGCCCTTCCATGATGACTCCCTATACTTCACCCCTGATTAACTCAGTGGGCTTGGCTTAATCTGATCAACTCTACCACCTAGGGCTAAGGGAGAAAGTGGTCCTCCTCACCCCTGCTGCATTTGCTGGCTCCCTGGGTTGGCACAGTAGCTGTTGCCTCCCCATTTATCACACCTGGTTGTTGGGGGAGTTCCTGGCTGGGCAAACCATCTCCACCCCTAGCATAACCTTTTCCTAGAGAGAAATGTACCCTCCTTAATGGGGGGGGGGGATAATTTCCCACCCCTGGGACAGGCTTGATCATCTGCACCTGTATTACTCTATCATGAACATCTGTGAACTGCTCCTCAGGCTTTGAAGCCGTCCAGAACCTCCTTAGCACAGTTGGCTTTCTATCATGTTTTTCCATAGGAACTCCAGCTCGACACAAATTTTGCCACATTTGTCTTCAAGTAATCCAAACAGACTTCTTCCTCTGCTTTGCCTTTTTCTTTTCTTCTCCGGGTTGCTCTCTCACTTTACAGACACTCTTTACATGCTGGTCTAAGTCACATAGGTTTGCCAAAGCTTCTTCTACTTTATAAAGAGCTTGCCTCACAAAAAGAGCCCATCAAAGCTGCCAAAGCTCCAAACCAGCCTTGAGGTCCTTGTTGAATCTCTTTTCTTTAACGCCCCTGTGAACATAGTTCTATAGAGCCCAGTGAATTGGCATTCAAATACAGGTTTTCTAATTCTTAGTTCCCTCAATAGCACCTATCCCCTGCCCCCAGCCCTAGATATTTATGGGGACCTCAGATGGAGATTAAAAACTATTCCTAATGGCTCTGATAAGCCAGTCCATCAGGGACCAATGTCCCTTACACTGTCTCAGGTTTATGCAGCCCTTGCCTTAAGGAGGAATGGACAGTAACATTACTGTTTTTCTGACTCCACAGCAGTCAGACTGATCCTATTAACTCCTGTGTCCCACAGTCTCACAAGCCACACTGTGACAGGCTCTTTCACTAACTGTTTTAAAGACTTCTCCAGAGCCGGGTGATAGTGGTGAATGCCTTTAATCCCAGCACTTGGGAGGCAGAGGCAGGTGGATCTCTCTAAGTTCGAGGCCAGCCTGGTCTACAAAGTGAGTTCCAAGACAGCCAGGGCTACACAGAGAAATCCTGTCTCGAAAAACAAAACAAAACAAACAAACAAAAGACTTCTCCAATTCCAGCAGTTTGGATGCTGAATGTTTCCCGTTTACCCTAGTTTCTTGTATGGAGCCATTGTTAAGGTTTCCATCTGTATGTTAGGTCACAGATTTTTCTGGCCTCCATGGGCACCAGGAATGCACATGTGCCTTAGTCACTGTTCTATTGCTGTGAAGAGACACCATGACCACAGCAACTCTTACAAATGAAAGCCTTTAATTGAGGCTGGCTTACAGTTTCAGAGGTTTAGTCCATTGTCATCGTGGTAGGGAGCATGGCGGCATGGAAACATAGTGCTGGAGAAGTAGGCTGAGAGTTCTACATCCGGATCTGCAGGCAGCAGGAAGAGAGAAAGACTCTTGGACATGGGCTTTTGAGACCTCAAAGCCCACCCAAGTGACACACTTTCTCCAACAAGGCCACATCTACTCCAACAACACCACCACACCTCCTAATCCTTCTCAAGTAGTGCCATTTTCTGATAACTAAGCATTCAAATATATGACCTGTGGGGGCCATTCTTATTCAAACCACCACATGGTACAGAGACATACATGCATACAAAACATCCACACACATAAAATAATAAAAAGAAAATGGTGTATTATTATGAAGAAGGGAACTTCTGACCCCTCCAGATGTAAAGACAAGGGTAACAGAAAGCTTTTCTGGAAGGTTGCATGTCATAAAGGGGTGAATTGTAGTTTTCCAGGCAAACAAGTGAGGAATAATTTTAAGAACTCATGCACAGATAGGCACAAGTGGAGTACATGTGATCTGGGGAATTCCAGCAGTAGTTCAATGTGGCATAAGTAAAAGCTATGTGTGGTGTTAATTTATTTTAAAAGGCCTGTCTCACATACAGATGTGAAAATGTGTTAAGGAGTCTATTTCTCTCATCAAGTGTATTTTATAACTACTAGTTCACAGCTTAAGAATGAAGAGCAAACACATTTATGGATCAGGATTATTGAAGTAGTTATGGAAACAATTTAATTGTAAGTGGAAATTACTTTCTTTGCAATAGAATGGGAAATCAATTAAACTTTTAGAAAGAATTTACATGTGTATAGACTATTATTTTGATTTTCTGTCATTTATCACTTATATAGCTGTTTAAAAAGGAAAACAAGCCAGGAAGCGGTGGCACACATCTTTAAACCAGCACTCAGGAGGCATAAGCAGGCGGATCTCTGTGAGTTCGAGGCCTGCCTGGTCTACAGAGAGAGTTCCAGGGCAGCCAAGACTCAAGACTACACAAAGAAACCCTGTTTCACAAAAAAAAAGAAAGAAAGAAAGAAAGAAAGAAAGAAAGAAAGAAAGAAAGAAAAAGAAAGAAGGTTCCCATTAATTCTCTGTGGTGGCTCAGGCCTGTAGTTCCAGCACTTGAAAGGCAGGCAGGACAATCACCTAAATTCAAAGCCAGCCTGAGCTACATAGTAAGTTCCAGGCCAGCCTGGTTGAGCAAAACAACGAAGATCAATGAATGAATCAGCAACAACTGGAAGTGTGCCTGTTTTGCATCCTTTTCCACTAAAGGGCACTTTCGTCTTACAAGGGTTGTAAGACAATTAATAATTAAATATTCACAAACAGGCCACTAGACAGGATCCAAAGTAACACAAAAGGAGTTTAAACTCCACTCTAATCTTTAAGCAAAGGAAGTTCATGAAGGGTCAAGGTAGGGGATGGCAGGATCCTCTTTCAATGGAGAGGCATGGCCTGGCAAGCTGGTCAAGTTTGAACTGGTACAAGGATAGAGACAACAATAAAATGTAGAAGTGTGATCCTGCGAGTCTGAGGGCCAGAGCCACATTAATGGCAAAGAGAGAGGAAGAGAAGTAACAAACACAGAAAGTGGAATCAAGTAGACTTGGTAAATTTATGTGCAAGGAATCCAGAAGAACATTTAGAAGTTTCTATCCACTAACCAAAAGAAGCGATCTTTTAGAGAAATAAATGGTATTTTGCATGTCTGCGGCTGGTGTGCCCCTGGGCTAGCTGTGTGAAAGTGAAGGTATTGGGAAGAAAGCGACGGTGGGCTCCCAGGAGACTAAGAGTTAGAAGCCACTGGCAGACAACGGTTAGTCAGGGTGAGGAGTGGTTGCTGGGAGAAGGCGCCCAGGCACCTCCAGAAGTTCAGGTCTGGAGGAAGGAGAGGGAGGCCCAAGGGGGCACAACAACAAACCCGTGCAATGAGGCCCTGTCACCTCCAAGTGCAGCGAAGGTCCTTCGAGGGAGCATGTGGTCAGGCGGACCGCGAGGCCCCCAGCCGGTTGCGCCCAGCCGAGCCCAGCCCGCTTCACTTCCGCTTCCTGCTGAGTCGGGTAGGCGGCGCGCAGCCAGACCAGGCCCAGGGCGGGCAGTAGTCTGTGTCCTGCAGTAGAAGCAGCGGTCTCAGGCCTGGGGGCTTCTAGGCTTCCGAGAGAGGCTGGGTGGGCGGCGGCGGCCGGCAAATGCGGCCACCAACGCCGCCCCCAGGCCCCACCACGGCCCCAGGGCGCGAAGGCGATGCCCGAGGCCTGAGGAAGCGAAGCCTTCCGCTGACGCCAGAGCCAGGCGAGGTGGGAGGCTGCAGGCTTGAGGCCAAGGGGCGCGAGGAGGAGAGCAGGCAGAAGAGGAGAGTGGTGGCCCAGGCTTCTGGGAGAGAAGAGACAGAAGGTGACAAGTTCGGTGAGACAGCTGGAAGGCAGCGAGCAGAGGGGCTGGGGAACAGGTGGACCTTCATTGCATAGGCGCAATGAAGAAGGTGGAGCGCCCTTTTCACCCCAGAAGACACGGTTAGAAAACTGGTGGCCACTCCCCAAGCCTTTGCACCTCAGCTGCCTCGTCTTTGTTTTACTGCTAACCTTTAGTTGATTTTGTTGATATCTACCAATGCACGTGATGGATGAGAGAGGTGAGGTGCAAAGGATTTTCTTATAAAAGTATATGTTCATTTAGGAGCTGTCATTATAATTGCTGTAGAAAGATTGAATGCTAGTGGTTTATCTTAACTAGGGTAAAATTATGTTATAAAGGTTTTTCTGCTGCTTTAGAGTTTATAGAAGTTTATTTGTAGTTCTTAATTAGGTCTTAAAGCTGGCCATGGTGATGCACACTCATAATCCCGAAAAGAGGAGGCTGGGCAAGAGAATCTCAAATTTGGGGTCAGCCTGGGCTATACAATGAAACCGGTTTGAAATTTTTTAATATTTAATATGAAAATCAGTTTGTATTTCTAAACAGCTCTTCAGGGAAATACAAATGGATGGCTTCACAGATTTTTTGTTAACTGCTGTTACTTTTTTCTGCCCAGTGTAAAAATGTCTTCTGGTATGTTTTCTTGTTTTGATCAGCCAAAGAAAAAAGAAAAGTTACTGAAGCCCCAAGTGATGATCCACCACCAGGGACTGACCTGGTAAGAAAGGCATCATTAACCAGTTCGGAATCTTTACCAACAGTGGAGTGCAGTGAATTTCAGAATATGGCTTTCTTACAATCTTTGGCTAAGGAAGATTTGGTAGAAGGTATTAAAAGAAGAATTCGAATTAAAAAATGTAAAAGTTTAGAAAATCCACCTCTCAAAATAACTAAGAATGAGGCAACACAAAATATTAAGGTTGACTTCCAAGATGAACTGTACAAGAATACTCCAAAATATTCTTGTAACAGCTTATCACCTGGAGTGGAAAAAAATTGCGGTTTTGAATCCCATGATTACAATTTCCTCCATTCTGAGGGTTTTAATAATGAAAACAACTTTGAACATAAACCTCATGGTATGTGTATGCACATAGCAGAGAACGCTTCAAAGTTAAAGAAAGAAAACCTTAGGAATCTTGCGGAGAAGAATGACACAAAAACTACTGCTAAGCTCTTAAAAACTGAAGAAAATGTAATAGCCAGTAAGTTACTGCTTGAAGAAAGTCATTTATACCAAAGTAAAAACAATGGCTTGATTTCTTGCCTTCAAAGTGAAAAAACCAAATATTCAGTAGAGGAGAGCAGTGTTGGGAGAAAACACAGGAAAAAGATGAAATTGTCTGAAAAAGAAGAAAAAATTATTGATCTTAATTTCTCTAATATGTGTAACAATTCTGAGTTGGTGTTACAAGAAAACCAAATGGGTGTGGAAGAGACCTTAGAGCCTAAAAAGAGTTTTCTAAAAGCTTTAAGAAAAATAAATCATAACACACTCTCTCCGGTGGACCATTTATGTCTCCCAGAAACAGTAGGGAAAACAAGTCCCAGACATCAGGTAAATGCTGTGTTTCAGAAAACCTTTGAATCACATTTGAAAGAAGATATAAAAAACGCTTCAGAGTCCTTAGGATGCAGAAGTATGGAGCCAGAAGAATATTTTAAATCTATGAAATCACCTAGTGATGGTCACCATATGGGAAAAAGATCTCCATGGGGAGAGTTGAGAACTGAAACTGAAGAGTCAAAGGTAAGCTGTCGCAGAATAATACCAATGACTGGTAAAAGAACTTGGCCTTTTTATTCTTGTGCTAGAATATCGGCCCAGTGTTGGAAAAAGGCTTCCCTGTCAGATTTAAATTACTCGCTTCCAGGGTCTGTGGAAAATGTTAGGCAACATGAATCTATCATACACCAAGTGAACGAAACTCACTTAACTGACTCCACACTGTTACAACAGTCCTTAACAGAAGGAACCAGTGAGTCCTCAAGTAAAGAAATGTACAACCCTGATTTAAATTGTTTGTCTTCAGTTTCTTCAGCAGAACCTACTTTGATGGTTATAAAGGAAGCTATACCCAGTGATAAAAAGATAAAGTTAGAGGAACACAGCAGAAATGGGACAGAAATAGTTTCTAATACTACTGAAGACACCCAATTACTTAATGTAACTCAAAGCTTAACAGGAAATAAGAAAAAGAGAGGGAATTTATCGAAACTTAATTTGACAGTGGCATCCCAAGAGAGCCAGGAAGCAAATAACTTTGCAAACAAAATTGTTCATCGAAAAGCTTGCATTAGTAAGCAAACACTTGTGGCTCCAGACTTGGTTAAAATATTAAACACAGGACGACTGACTAATTTTAAAATCCCTTTACTGAAGAACAAGACAGGAAAAAGAAAAGAAGTAAATGCCAGGTCATGTGAGAGAGAAGCTTACAGTCCCCTAGAGCTACTAGACAGTTTATCTGGAATAGAAGCAAAACAAAACAGGAACAAGGAAAATATCTGCACAGCAACTTCAGGACCTCAGTCTTTGAATGTACATAATAGTGTAATTCCAGGGCAAGCTAGTTCTCACTCATTCTACAGTAAGAATTCCTGCACTTCTCCAAGCTTTGCAAAGAAATGTTATGATAATAAAGCATATAATCACATCTCTGAACCAGACAGTATTTTTTCTAATAAGGAGTCGATTTCTCTTGAAATTGAAAATAATACTTTTTCTTGTGATCTTGGGTATACTGAGCAAAGTTCATTCTGCTCTAAGGAACAAGAAGCATTTGTGCCAGTTTCTTCTGAAGTTCGTGGTAGAGAAATGACTAAAAGCATTTCAGAACTCAAATTGGGGTTTCCAGATATCCTTAAAGCATATGAAGATGATGTCCTCTTGATTGATGTAATTCAAGATGACCCGGAACTCTTTGGAATCTCCAGTGAAGGGGAGCTCTCATTTGCTTCAGAAGACTCCAAGATAAGCCAGGAGCCCAGTGTACCCGAGGAGCACCCACCGGCAGACTTTAAGCCCATGCAACTTCCAGGGACAAAAGAATCAGGTGATTTGAGGTATGCATGTTCAAGAATGCCTTTGGTTCAGATGATTGTTGGCAGTTCAAAGCACTCTCTTGTGTCGAAGCTCCTTTTTTAATATTTATTAAATGTAGTGTGTCACTGGTAATAGCTAAAACTTTCATTATGCTAAAGGATCTATGTCTCTTGAAACATACAAAGCAAATTAGTTTTTAAAATCAAAAATATTTATAAAGTGACCATCAATTGAGTTTATTTTCATGTTCTTCATTAAGTATGTAGCTAAGCTCATTTGAGCCAGTTTACTAATGAATTAGCCCATTTTCTGTGGATTCCTTGTTAGATTTTTTTAAAATCATTTTTCAGGGAACAGAGAAGTCTCAAAATTTATTTGAAATAAGACTTGGAGGTTGAATCAAAAGTTAAACTAATTTTCAGAAGAAAATACTATAAATGTGTTTTACACTTGACTTTTAAGATAATTGTTTTAAATCGTCATTGCCCTGATAGGACTAGTTTACCTGAAGCAACTTTACTATGGCTAGAAATAACCTTGATACTCAGGAACATGGCCTGTTCTGGTTGGTACAAAATGTATGTAATATCACATTTGACTATATTTTTTATAATTCTTTAAGCTCTGGTTTGTATTTGTATGCTTTAATTAAATACTAGAATGTTTCATGAATAGATGAAAAAGTAAACATGACAACACTTCCCACAAAGATTCTGTGACACGTGGCTTAAGTTTCTAGTATTTATAATTGCCTTTGGGATATTGTGCTCTTCCAATACTCTTAGTGCTTTGAGGACTTGTAACTTATCAGCAAATTGAATGTTTTCTACTTTACTATGTGATGAGATGGGTTGCTAATATGC
>CABHPQ010137073.1:0-40084 GCA_902168405.1 Peromyscus aztecus
TTAGAAGAGCTAAATTATAGAGCCTAAAGATTAGAAATATGAGCAAAATATTTCAGGAAGCTTTTTTCAACCTCACAACACAATTAAATATAAACAGAAAATTTCTATTCATAGATGGTCTTACAGTGCATAGTTGATCTCCTAATGGCTTTATTGTCTGAGACAGATTGGCTGTATGATTGTCTTTTCAGTCTGGTGTTTGTAAACATGAAGGTTTTGAGTGATAATACAGATGTTTGTTGGCTTCATCTTCTTGTTCAGTTATGACATGTTTGTAGACTATTCTTCTGGAAACCTAATTATGTGTACATTCCAGGGCTTATTTCCTGTCCTCTCTTCCACTATCCCCTTTAAACTGGTGGCCAGATCAGTGTACTAAGACTTCATGCAAACAGCCCATGTGAACTTTGGCTTCAAGTTTGTACTTGGCTGTGACTCGACTTTTTTTAAAGTGACATCTTTTAAACCAGAATTTCTCTGATTATGCTTATATTTGAGGGCTAGTTGAGGCATCCTGGTGTCTTAACAGGTGTGGAAATGAGGAAAATTCTCTAATAACAGACCAAGAGCTGCATAAGGGAGATGCAGTGGAGGCAGTGGCTTGACATGTCCTGAGTTGTATTTTCTTCATGAGACATTTGTATTCAAATACGAAAACACACCTAGATCAGGTGGTGCTAGGTCTTGTAATGAGTGAGGAACAGTAGATAATAAATAGCTCTTGTCATTATCAGAATCCACAACATCATTATTTGCTTCCAAAGGTAAGCACTGTAACAGAATTGTTACTCAGCTTACAGGCTGTTGCACTTTCTGTTGTGTGTGCTTGAGTGAAACGTGGTAGTATGTATTCAGACTGCATTTACAACTGAAGAGTTGACTTTAGAGATTAGTGAAAATTAATGATAAAACATTGTAAAGAAAAAAAGCATACTGCAGCTTTGTTTGGTCAGTGTTCACATAAGTTCCATAAAGAAAGCCAGTGTCAGAACTCTTTAATGATTGGGGCTGAACTTGTGGTACAGTGGTGAGTCTTTGCCTACCATGCATTGGGTCCTCAGCTTGATGTGCGTGCAGTATAAAATATATATATATAAAACAAAAGAAGCATCTAAGTCTTAGATTCTGAGTCTGAGGTTTTATAAGCATGCAAGAATACTTTCTAGTGTTCATTGATTAGTACTTTATTTAAATATTCAACACTTAGATCACTTGTGTTTTATTTGTGAAATAAGGGTGTTTGGCTTTTAGGTCTTTTGTTTAAACCTTGAATCTTGTACAGATAATTTTTAATTAATTGTGAAATAAATACACAAATCTGTTTGAATATTGGGAAATAATTAGCAATCCTTTATAGAATAATAAGGCATTAGAAACCTGGTTATATCACTGCAGTATTTTCTCAATGAAAAAAGTAGATTTCAACATTATTTTCAATATTATGTTCAAAACTAGTCTACTATGTTAAGTGTTTATTATGAACTATAAGTGAATGAGATGGTACTTTTACAAAAGTCGTCAAGCAGTCACTTTTTATTCTATTACTTTATTATTTTATTCATTCTTATTTGTTACAGTTTCTTTGTTGGATACAGGCTAGTTCTACCGTAAATATTCAGCCATAACATAGGCCTGGCGGGGGCGGGGGGTCATAGGCTATATTCAGTTTTAGTTAAAATTAACCTTTTAAGAATGTACAGAACATGCCCGGGCGATGGTGGTGCATGCCTTTAATCCCAGCACTCAAGAGGTAGAGGAAGGCGGATCTCTGTGAGTTTGAAGCCAGCCTGGTCTACAGAGTGAGTTCCAGCTAGGGCAGTCTCCAAAAGCTGCACAGAGAAACCCTGTCTCAAAAAAACCAAACCAAAACAAACAACAAAAAAAGAATATACAGAACAGGGTTCTACTCCAGAGCAGTGTGATAATTTATACATGTGAAACTTGAATGTATTCTCTACTTTCAAAGTGTCTTGCAGGCGCCCAGCCCTCCCCTTTTTAATTGTAGTTAAAATGTTTAAGGCAGGTGTAGTAGCATAGTTCTTAACTCCAGTACTTAGGAAGCAGGAGGATCATGAATTCAAAGCTAGTTGGGGCTACATAATGAGACTGTCTCAAAATGTGGGCAAATTGTCATCCTAGCCTTTTTTTTTTCCATTTTATTTATGTGTATGAGTGTTTTGTATATATGTATGTCTGTTCACCACTTACTTGCTGTGGAGGCCAGAAGAGAGCATCCAATCTGAAACTGGAGTTAGCATTTATTGTGTAGGTGCTGGGGAATGAACCCAAGTCTATGGAAGAGCAGCCAGTGCTCTTTAACTAATTTCTTTTCTTTCTCCCCCTACCCCCTGTGCATTGGTGTTTTGACTGCATGTACATCCATGTAAGGGTGTCAGATTCCCTGGAACTGGAGTGACAGACAGTTGAGAGCTGCATTCTAGGTGCTGGGGATTGAACCCAGGTCCTCTGGAAGAGCAGCCAGTGCTCTAAACTGCTGAGCCTTCTTTCCAGCCTCCCATTAACCATTTTTCAAGTACACAGTTAAGTACATTCTTATTGTACAATCAGGCTTGGTTAACTTGGCTGACTAACGTGATTCCTGGTACCATTCTAATCTTTCATTCTTGAGGTGAAAACATGAATGTTGGGATTTAATTTAATAAATAAATTTAAGGGATTTAGTTTTCATAAAATAAATAGCCTTTAACACAATTCCAAGCCATTTCACTTATCTATACTACTATAGCATGATTCACACAATCTAAAATGAAAATGAAAGATTTTACCATTAGATTCAGCTCAACTAATTAAATTTCAATATCAGTTTGATTCAAGCAAACATGTCAGTCAAGGAAGTGAATAATATCTATTATTAAAAGCCATGAGACTTGGTTGCAGAACAAAAATTATAAATTGAAACCTTTTAAAGTTCCAGTAAACCTGAATAGATAGGAAAAGAGGAGGTTTCTAAGTCTGATAAACAGAATTTGATAGGCCCAGTTTTAAAGTTCTAGCCTTCTATTCCATTGCTACACAGTTTTGACAAGCTACCAAGCCCATTTCTGTCCTCTGTACAAAGGGGCTGAAGTACCTGGCATGTCTAGTTGCTATGGAACCTAAATTAGACCCTGCGTGTAAAATAGCACTAAGGCAGACTCTTACTGCACACATGGAAGTGCCCAAGAAATTAAAGCAGAAGTGAATTCCTAGGAGGTGTCATAATTTACTGTGAAAGTAGGAAGAAATCAGATTGCTCTGTCTTGTGAAGAGCGTTAGAACTTTGAAGATGAGGCAGACAAGTTTATGTTGGACTGAGACATGGGCAATCTTGTTTTAACCCCAGTTGAGGACTGTGGTTTGTGGTGATATTTCATTTGTGCTGAAATGTGATGATATTTTATTTGTATGTTAATAAAGTTTGCCTGGAGATCAGAGGTCATAGCCAGTGTAAACAAAAGTCAGGTGGTGGTAGCACACGCCCTTAATCCGATCACATGGCAGGCAGAGTCTCTGTGTGTTCAAGGACACAGCCAAGCATGGTGACACATGCCTTTAATCCCAGTATTACTCTAATTATGAAAATCTGACCTTTTTGTTTTGTTTTTTGGAAACAGGTTTCTCTGTGCGGCTCTGGCAGTCCTGGATCTTGCTCTGTAGACCAGGATGGCTTCAAACTCACAGAGATCCACCTGCCTCTGCCTCCCAAGTGCTGGGATTAAAAGCATGCATCACCACCACTTAGTGAAAACCTGACTTTTAAGTAGAAGCTGGCATTATAAAACCCAACCTATCTTGGTTTAACTGAAAACATTAGTTTTTAAGTAAACAATTAAATAAAGAAAACGAATGTAATCCAGGGGTAGTATCAAGTCAGTGAGCAAGGAAGTGATGTGGCTGGGCTTAGAGCCAATGAGAGGGCAGAATGGCAAGACAATAAAGGTGCAGGTTAGACAGGAAGAAGCTGGTTTGGTTCTCTTGGGAAGTGACTGGTGTGGTGAGCTAAGGTTAGTTTGGTGGCTATCACTATTGCTCTGATCTCTATAGCTTGCACCCCTGTATTTGGCTCTGTGTTTCTTATTTAATAAGAATGTTTAGAAATTCGTCTACAGTGGTTGAAACCTGAAAAAGTGCTTTTCTGAATTTTGTGATTCTGTTTTGGAACAGTTAAACCAATCATTCCTTGTTTCTTTAAAAAAAAAAAAAAACTAAATCAAAATAGAATCTGTATCAAAGTAGAAGATACAGTTTTAAAAGTCTGTAGAGAGCTAGAAAGATGACTTGTCAATACTGGCTGCTCTTCCAGAGGACCAGGGTTCATATTCTCAGCACCCACACAGCAGCTCAACAGCATCTGTAACTCCAGTCTCAGGATCTAATGTCGTTCTGGCCCCTGCAGGCACCAAGCACACATGGTACACATACATACATATTTACAAGCAAGCACACATAAACCAATTTTTTTTTAAACATTAAGCAAGCCAGGCAGTGGTGGTGCACACCTTTAATCCCAGCACTTGGGAGGCAGAACCAGGCGGATCTCTGTGAGTTCGAGGACAGCCTGGTCTACAGAGCAAGATCCAGGACAGGCACCAAAACTACACAAAGAAACCCTGTCTCGAATAAAATAAAATAAAATGTTAAGCATGTTGTCTTAGTGTTCTCTTGCCATGAATAGACACTATGATCATGGCAACTCTTAGAAAGAATTTACTGGGGGCTTGCTTACAGTCATAGAAGTTTAGTTCTGTCAGTATGGTGGAAGCATGGTGGCATGCAGGCAACCGTGGTGCTGGAGAGATAGCTGAGATCTCTGCATCTGGACCTCCAGGCAGCAGGAAGAGAAAGAGACAGTGGAACTGACTTGGGCTTTTGAAAGCCCATAGCTACCCCCCAGTGACACACTTCCGCCACAAGACCACTACTCTTAATTACACTTGATTACACTTAATTAGACTTAAGACACCTTGATAAGGAAAACCAGGCAGTGTAGCTTTTGTAGAAAGATACTGATTTAGAGAAAAAAAAAATAACCATGAGATGTTTTTATGTTTTGATGTTAAGGACTGGGCCATCTCTGTAGTGTTTAAAAGTAGAGTGTTTAAAAGTAGACAAATTAGTTATAATATTAGCCTCTCAAAGATGGTTTTATATGTCCTAGCCAGTTTGTATATGTGTGAATGTGTGCGTGAGAGCATGATGGGGGGTTGGTATTAAGGGTCAGTACTGTTTCTGAAACTGGTTTCATTATGTGTCTGTGTAAATGGATTTGGGTACTCGATGACATAGTATTTCTTTGTCCTGGGTTAAAATTCAGATCCTGTAGTGGCTTTTGAAACCATTGTGTGCATCTACTTTCATCTCCGTCGTCTGGTGTCTTAGGGAGTCCTCTAGGATGAGCCTGTGTGCTTTATCAAAAACTTACATGTCTACTATCTAACCTTCAGATTTCCCCCTTTTCACGTTTTTTTCTTCTGTGAGTTGAGATATGAAAATTACATGTTCATTTGATACCATATGAGGTGACTTAATAAATTTGTACATTATGTAATATTCAAATCAGGGAAAGCACATACATCTCCTCAAACGTTATGATTCCTTTTAGAAAACATTCCAAATCCTTCCCTTCTTTTTTAATACATAGTACAATTCATTGTCTATATTTACTCTACTGTGCCGTATGACACCTGAACTCATCTCCCATAAATTCCTGTAACTAAAACCCTGTTCTGCTGGGTTGATTTGAATATGTTTTCTTTGAAAGCTCCTTCCTGTCTTTTCTGATTGTCTGTCATAAGGGTTTTTCTTCCCCTTTCAGTTCCATTGGGAAATACACAAGGACAATCATTTTTGCTACATAGTTAACTTTCCTGGTTTATTAATTACTTCATACATGCAATGAGCTACCCCAGACTGTAATCAGTGAAGTTCCCAAGTTAGAATAGACAGAGATTTTGACCTACAAGAGCTTCACAGGCAAGGGGAGGAAGTGGTTTGAAAACTGTTAGCTTAACAGCATCGATGCTGTTTAATAAAAGGAGACAAAGTCAGAGAAGAGCTGCCACCACTGCCCACAGGGAAATGGGCTGAAGGGTGAGTGTGAAGCAATGGGAAGTCGGCAGCAGATTCATAGATAAAACATGAGACAAGTCCTGGTTTGGACTTTGGAAAGAGCAAATATGAATAATAGGAAACAGCATCTAAAATAAAGTGGTGGCAAAGAGCTTGCAAGGTATCTAAGAAAACCAACCTATGTAACTGAACTCAGTAGTGTATTGGAAGCAAGGGAAGTGATAGCAATAGTGATAAATATTTAGTATGGCCTCTTCAGCTTTGTCTGCATGGGAGTGTGTGTGTGTGTGTATACACTTTCAGTTACATTTTTGTCTTCCAATGTTTCTAAGTAAAACCAACATGAATCTAAGTTCACCCTTACACCATAACACCTTACACACCTTACACCATACCTCAGCAGTGGCCTTGGGTGTTTCTGAATAAAGTCTGGTGCAAGATAGCTATAAAGGGCTAGTAATTACAAGAGTGTATTGCAGAGAAGGAAAAGTAGATGTAAAAACACTCAGGCTGCGTGCAGTGTCCTGAGCCTATAGTCCAGCTTCTCAGATTGAGGTAGAAGTGCTTGAGCCCAAGAGTTCTAGACCAGCACAGGCAGCATAGCAAGACCCCATCTCTTAAGAAACTAAAATATGAGCTTGGAGCAATGGTGGCAGCTAAGAACACTGGCTGCTCTCCTAGAGAATCTGGGTTCAATCCCAGCACCCACATGACAGTTCACTACCTCCTGTAAATCCAATCCCAGGGGATCCAACACCCTCTTCTGGCCTGTGTGGGCACCAGGCATGCACTTGGTACACGGACAGACATACATGCAGGTAAAACACCCATACACATAAATTCTTTTAAAAAGAAACTAAAATACTTTGTTTATCCCGATACTTCAATTTTATACACACACATTTCCTTTTTCTCTTATCGAACGTCCATAAAGTAAACAACTGAGAATACTAAACCTTAGGCATCTTTAAATAATTACTTAGGAATTATATGTCATTGTGTCCATTTTAAGTAATTTACAAGGCCATCAAAGGCCTTAATCTTTAGGATATACCACAGATGTGTGTAGTTCTGAAATCTAAAATTTCAAGAGTGGAAACTTAAGAATCTCAAGAGAACATGAGAAAGTTAAGAGATAGGAGGTCCCATAGAAACCGTGGCAAAGGTCAGGACATCACATAGTCATTTGGTCCAGAATATCATCTGCAGGTTTTCCTCTTCCTCTCCCCCAAAAGATGAAGATGATCTGTCAGAAGCATAGCAGTTTGTGAGCTTGTCGTGGAGTGTGACGTCCTTTGATTTTCTGTTTCTGTCGCCTCTTCCCGTAGCTGTTTTAGATGCCCACACTGCCTTGCATATTCGAGATCTTTTTATTTGAGATTATGATGATTATTACAAAGGAAGTACGTACCCATTCATGGGAATGTACCTAATGATAGCTTCTTTAGCACTTGGGCCATGCCACATCTTTCAATAGTTGTTTGTTTCTTTACCACTCTTAAAGGAACAGGCAGCAGTACAAAATTAGTTCTCCTTCTCTGGGGGAAGGAGCCTCTTCTGTCTGTATTTTGCTTACGGGGTTGGTGTTTTTGTCCTGATGATTTAAATTGGGAAATAAAGGGCAGTTTTCCTAAAGAACAACATAAATTTAATTTTTACTTGAGAAGAAAAGAGAAAAAGGAATAAATAGTCTAGTGTCTGGCTTATCCTGTGCTCTCATGTGATGGTGACCTTACCATCCAGACTTCTGACTCTGTAGGTCTCAGGATACATGACTTCTCAGCTCAAGTCTGCCCTGGCCAGAGCTCTGGCTTCCTGAAATGTCAGCTGGTTTATTTCCTAAGTCTGCTTCTGTTTCCTAGGAGTTCTTCTTGTTATAACACTTAGTTTGTCATCTTACTGGATTCATTTCCATCACTCAGTGGTGTAACTTCCAGGAACTGTTGTTTATAATTTATGCCATCCAGTCCCAAATCTCATCGTTTACATCCTTGAAATTTCTAATGAACACCAGATGTAATATGTTTGATCTTACAATGTCTTGACTGCGATGATTGAGTTACAAGCAAATGTGAGTTTGGCGGAGAGGACTTGAGAAGTGTTCTGTTGAAAATGTCCCCTTTCTGAGCTCATCATACTGCTGGAAAGGGGTTGGCGTTTGCTTTCTGCTCCTGCGCTACTTTGACTCACACCTCCTCGCACTTACCATTTGCTAATGGGCCTAAAGCATAAAGAGTAGCCTTGAATCTTCTTTGTAATTGTATTTTATTATAATGTAATAAGTCAGACTGGCTGGTTAAAAATCAGAAAATTTACAAACCAAACAAAATGAAGAACAGGAGATTGAGTATACATGCCTTAAACTACTGCCTGTTGTTTAAAAGATCTGTTCTGAAAACATCCTCGTAGCAAGGATATACAGCCCTGGAGCAGGAAGGCCTGCACGCACCAGCCATCTCCCCCATTTCGATTATTAGTTTATAGTTGATGGTGTTTGCTCGCCCCTGCTTTAAGCGCACTTGGTTAGGAGCCCAGTGCGTGGAGAGAGGGCACTTACTAAGGATGTGGCCTCTCACTCTTCCCGTGCTGCCGTCAGCAGTGGTGACCCTCGGAATCACTCCACTGTGGGAAGAGATCACCCAGCACACACAATCACCACCAATTCTCCAGGTTTAAGGATTGCTCTCTGTATCTAGAATTTTGCCTAAATTGAGATCATTTCGATTTCAACCACCTAGAAAACATGAATTAAATGGCTTGGCTTCTCGTTTTTTCTGTCACTTTTGCTTGTACTTAGACTCATGTGGTGTATGTGGCGGCCAGAACTCTGTATCGGTTATTCTCCTCTATTGCTCTTCACCTTCATTTTTGAAACTCAGTCTCACTAAACCTAGAGCTCACCAGTTCAAACTAGAGCAGTGGTTCCCCACCTTCCTCATGCTGTGTCCCGTTAGTATAGTTTCTCATGCTGTGGTGGCCCCCAACCATAACATTTCATTGCTACTTCATTACTATAATTTTGTTACTGTTGAGTGTCAGAAATACCTGGTATGCAACCCCAACGGGGTCACGACCCACAGGTTGAGAACCACTAGACTAGACTGGTCAGTTTTGGCCCCACAGATCCTCCTGTCCTCACCTCCCCAGGCTGAGATTACAAGAACTTGCCACTAGGTGCCTACTTCCATGGCCCATCCTTTATGTGGGAGCTGGGGATCGAACTCAGGTCCTCATACTTGCATGGCACGCACTTGACTGGCTGAGCTAGCTCCCCATCTCCATTGTTTTTACTTCTCGCCAGTTCTATGGATGGGAAACTTGACTGCTAATGACTTGGAGGTACAGCTATACACAGTTTGTTTGAATGAAGAAATATGTGCATACTCGTGCCCACTTTGACTCTACATAGTTCTGTTGTAGTCTTTGGGTCATCCCTTTGTTTAGATAGGAGATAGTCAAGGGCAAATGTGCTTTCCTTCTGCTGCCATCAAAGTATTTGGGTCAGTCATAGCCCAGGGGTTTCTGGGCCCTGTTCCTGAAGTACATGGTGTCTTCAGCAATAAGGATTTTCCTAGGGGAGCAAGCAGCCTCAACAGTAATAGGCTGTATGTTTGGGGAGTCCCCTGGATGGCCTGGCCAACAGCTCAGAAGAGGCTTCTCATGTTTGGTGTAGGGTTTTCGTTAGGTGGTCTTTGGCTCTTGGAGGAAGCACTCTCAATCCAGAGGAGAAAAGATCATTAAACCCATGTATGTATAAAAATTATACAAAATTATATGTATTACAGTTTTTTAAAGGTAAATAGTTAAATTCCTTGCAGCTTTTTCTGGAATCCTTATTATTTTACCCTCCTCCTTCTATAACCTCCCTCCCTTAAGAGCTCCCTTTTCCCACTTCCCCTATCATTTCACTTAGACCCTCTATTCCCCTCTCTTATTGCTCCCCAACCCCACCCATCCCCCACCCCCGAACCTGTCAGCAAACTCACCACACCCTGGAAAAGACTTAGGAGTGAGGATATGGGAAGCATCCTTTCCGGTTACCACCTAGCAAATGTACGACCTGGACACCTTGATAGGGGACTGGATACATAAGCCAAATTGAGTACTCTAGCCATAGTCTACTCTGTTTAAAGCCTTCTTTCCCCTCCACGTTCTCAGACCAGCCCTTCCTGCACCTAACATTAGCTCCTATGTGCTTAAGTGTTGGTCTCGTTGAGTCAAGAAAATACATTTTGGTCATCAGTGATAGTGTTTTGCCTCCCCAAAAGTCCTTGGGTGGTTACAAGCTAGCTGCTGGGGAGAGTACCTGAACCTGTTACTCGAGGTTCTAGAGCCTTACATTTGACATTCTGCTCCCTGCCACCTTTTCATCTGTCCTTTCCTGGAAAATAACATAAGCATCTACTGCCCGTTTATATTAACCGCAGGAATGTAAGTATTGCAATATTGACTAAATAGGAGAGTTCAGCTGTGCCTAACCTCTGATCTAGAAAAACATCATTGAGTAAATCATTGAAGATAGGGTTGTGAAGCAACACATTGCTTTTAAATTGTGCCTTTTAGTTTTTATGAGTATTATCTTATCCTTTTACCACACCCTTCTGAATTAGGCATTGAGCTAAAGGTAGAAAGACTGTGTGATCAAGGCCATACAGGCCATTTCTCACCCAGGAGATAAACCAAGGACGAATTCTGAGAGTTGGAAGTCAGATTCCCTTGTCTTTACAGCCTCTCTCCAGTTTACCAATCCCTGTGACCTCATTGTGCTTTGGTGGTGGTAGTCAAGTATTTCTGCTTGATAAATAATTCACTGAACTATCACAGGAAGGACTCCTGTTGAGCAGAAGTAACATGTGATTTCCACATTACATGAAGTCAGGCAAATGATTGCAACGTCTGTGATATATTTTCCTGTAAAGATCATATTTAGTCAGGTGTCAAGAATGTAATATGATATGGATTAATCACTGAACCAAAATACCATGTTTTTCCCGAGTTAGAGTGAGGAAATTGTCTGCAAGACAGTATCTCTCTACTCTGGGTTCCCTGCTAGTTGCCTAGGAAAGTTAGTGTGAGTGATGTATTTGAGCTCCATTAAAGATATAGGGGTACTTGAATCATGTCAATGGGTAGAACTTAGCCATTTAAAACTGGCAAACAGCCGTTTAAAACAGACTGACACCATTTTTTAAAAGCCAAACATGAAAAATGCAGCAATATAATTATCAGGAAGTTAAGATTAACTCTAAAAATTAAATAGCCAAATGGTAAGAAATTAAAAATCGTCTAAATTTAGTTCCTCTTTAGAGGGGGAAAGTACGTAGTAATTTGGAGGCACGGGCAAAAGTGGTTTTATGGCCATAGTTGTAAAGTTAGCTGTTTAATGATAGCTGGACAAAGGTTGGTGTTAATGTGCAGGCTCGTGGCTCCAAGGACACTACTTATAGGCTCCTGCCTATGCATCCAAATTGCCAGCAAAACATTCAGTTCCAAGCCTTAAAGCATCTCTGCTTAGAACATATCACTTGGTATCCCCTACAGCTACTGTCTCTAGATTCTCTGCCTTTGTCCTGATGGTATGAATTACTGATTCTCAGAGAAACAGAGGCGGATGGGGAGAAAGATGTGTTAAGAGACAATGTGACTCTGTAAAGACTTACACAAAAATAATAAACAAAAATTGGAGTGGAGGAGCTGGCAAGATGGCTCAGTGTATAAAAGTATTTGCCACCAAACCTGATGACCTGAGTTTAATTCCTGGGACCCATCTGTTTGGAAGGGCAAAACAAACTCACAGAATTTGCCTTGTGACTTCTCTCTGTATGTTGTGGCACATGTGCACATGAGAGAGTACACACACACACATAATATAAATGTAATTAAAAATTTAGCTGGCCATGATAGCATATTACTGTAATCCCAACACTTAGGCAGTGGAGGCCAGAGAATCAGGAGTAGCTCGTGGTTAGTCTCAGCTGCACAGAACGTTTGAGGTCCCCCTGGGAAACAAACAAACAAAAACCTTGCTTTTGCTGGAGTGTGCTACCACATCCATAAGCCAAACACACAAAAGGCCGAGGCAGGAGGACCAAAGAGGACTGATGCAAGTTCCAGGCTAGCCAGAACTATAGAGAGACCGTGTCTCAAGTTAGACACAGAAAGAAAGCAAAGTTCCTTAAGCCCCACCTTTGTGTAGTCTCTCAGCATACTGCTTTTCAGTCCCAGGATACAGGTGAGGAAGCTAAGGTTCAGTGAGATGAGATAACTTTCCTGTAATCCTGTAAATGTCAGAATAGGAGTAGAATCGGATATCTCATTTCCGAGCTCCTGTGTCCTTTCCTACAACTCCACTACCAGTGGGAGGTGGGAAGATAGGTGATCCAGACTGTCTGCAGTAAGCCTTCCTAGAAAGGCACCTCCTGCCCGAGAGGTAAAAGTCAAAAGACAGCATCAACATCTGATCAGCACACATGTGCGAAGTTACCCTCCATGTTCTGTTGTGCTTCATACACCGTCAAATAATAGTCTCCTACAGGTCTACAAACCAGAGTGTGTGGGGGAGAAGTTGTAGCAAACCGGGCCCCATCCGTGCGGGCTCTGTAAAAGCTGTGCATCCGGAAGCACAAAGCAACTGTAAAACCTGTTGGCCATCCTACAGGCCATCCCTGTGACCTGTCTTGAGTCTAGTATTGGCCTCTCCCACCACCTTGACCTTGTGGCTTAAACTCTGAGAGCTTGTCCCAGAGAGCAGACACATGCTTCACAGAATGGAGACAGCTTTCTTGCAGAACAGCTGTGTAGCTAAAATGTTTACTGCTGATGTTCTAGGGAATTCAGTGGAAGGCTAGTGTGATACTCTAATACTTCTGCCTTGCACCAGTCGCAGCTGATAGTTTGCCATTCGTGTTTCTGCTTCCCATCTACCTCCTCACTTAGGCTGTAAATCAGAGCCTGCTTGTCATTCCACTGTCTCATACCTCAAATGTGAAAATTCTTACTGCTGTTTGTGTCCTGTTCTAGAACACTGTTAGTGGTTCTCCAGCCAATCGCTCTTTCTGGGAAATTGTCTTATAGCCATTGAGTTCTCTCAGTACTTCTAAGATGATGTCTGTAATGCAGTATGTCTGAATTTTTATCAGTGTTAATAGACTTAGACTAGTGGTGGTTTTAACACGGTTGGCTAGGCCTACGACAGAAATGCAGGTTGAGTATCCCTTATCCAAAATGCTTGGGACCGGACATGTTTGGAATTTTGACTTTCTTCAGATTTTGAAATGTTTGCATATATTTAATGAGCTATTTCAGGAGGGGCCCCTGCCTAATGTCAGAATTCATTTACGGTTCAGACCCACTGTATGCATACAGCCTTTAAAGGAATCTTACACAGTATCTTCAGTTGTCTGGCATCTAACAGTTGCATGATGTGTGGTTTTCCACTTGTACCTCCATGTTAGCACTTGCAAACATTTACATTTTGGAGCATTATACACTTTTGGATAAGGGTTGCTCTGTGTTGACCATGTGGAGTTAATAATGTGGCCAAACTTTATTTTCAATATTTCTTCTAAGATAGTTATTTCTGAATTATTGAAGTGTAAAAGTATCAAGTAGGGGATTGGGATGTAGCTCAGTGGTAGTGTACTTTCCTAGTATGTGCCAGGCCCTCTTTCATTTCCTAGTACCATAAAAAACAAAAACGTGTAAGAGATACTGATACTAAACATTTTTGAGACTAAGATGGGCTGGCTTTATATTCTAATTATGTTTTCCTTATTGAACTAAAGTAAATGATGAACTTGAAAGTCAATGACAGTTTTGGCTAGAATGCCCTTTCTCTTTAAAATATAAATAGCATCTGATACAGTTCATATTATAGAAACCTTTCCTTGGAAGTGCACATGCTAATTTCTTCTTTTTCTTTGTCTGTCTAGTAAGAATTCAACAGAGGCATCAGCAGTAGATTCTAACCATCCATCGAAGCCCCCACTGGAGAAGTTTATGGTCAAACTGTGCACGCATCATCAGAAGCAATTCATTCGTGTCCTGAGTGACCTGTACACCGAATCTCAGCCAGGTACTGAGGACCTGCAGCCTTTAGATTCCACAGTGATGGATGTCTCCACTTGCAATGCAGATTGTGCCCAGCTGAGCTGCAGACAAGATGAAAAGGATGATGTGTGTCTCGATGGGAAGTCTCCTGCTTCTGTAAATTTGTTCTTAGACTCCTCGGGTTCTCCTAGCTCTCTGAGTGTGACTGAACAAACCATGAAGGAACCACCTCCTGAGACAGACTCTGTAGATGGAAGAGAGAATGCCTTGACCATTGTCCAGAAAGATTCCTCTGAACTTCCAGACATTCAACCTAACTCCAGAAGATCAGCAGACAGTCCCGCTGTGGGATACCTCACTACATTGGATTCTTCCTCTTTTAACTCCCTCCACAGTTCCAAAAGCTTAGAGGGGCAAACCACTGGACAGGAACAAGACATCAGCGTGAAACCCTCTGAGGATGGTGAAGACCATGCCCCAGCCTCAGTCGAAAGTCTGACTGCAGCGGACGTGGCAGCTGAGAATACTGAAGAGGGTGGTAGCTGTATTGTTTCTCAAAGAAACTCATTCAAAGCTTTATCAGAAGAGGAATGGGACTCAGGGTTTATGGGAAACTCATCTAGTACTGCAGACAAAGAGAATACTTTACAGTGTAGCTCAAAAACATCCTTACACCAGGATTTAGAGGCAGATGAACAAGATGCAAGACCAAAGCAAGAGAACCATCTTCATTCACTAGGTAGAAACAAGGTGGGTTACCAGACATACCCCAGTGACAAGGGCCATTTTGATCATTCCAAAGGTGATTGGTTAGCTCCCAGCCCCACACCAGCTGTACACAGAGCATCCAATGGTCACTCTCGAACCAAGATGATAACAGCCTCCATCAAGACTGCTCGGAAGAGTAAGAGAGCATCAGGCTTGAGGATAAATGATTATGACAACCAGTGTGATGTTGTTTATATCAGTCAACCAATAACAGAATGCCACTTTGAAAATCAAAGATCCATATTGTCTTCTCGGAAAACAGCCCGAAAGAGTACCCGGGGATACTTTTTTAATGGTGATTGTTGTGAATTGCCAACTGTTCGCACACTGGCCAGAAATTTACGCTCCCAAGAAAAGGGAAGCTGCTCACCGATAACACCAGAGATAGTGGTGACTCCCAAGCAGACTCTTACACTTCCCACCTCAAAGCACATAGTAGGTGTGCAGCATCCAACCGTAGGTGTGCAGCTTCCCACAGTAGGTGTGCAGCTTCCAACTGCAGATGTACAGCTTCCAACTGCAGATGTACAGCTTCCAACTGCAGATGTGCAGCTTCCCACAGTAGGTGTGCAACTTCTGGAGGAAGATACCCCTGACGATCCTGGGAAGGAAAGAACCTCCCTTGAAGAAGGAGGCAAAGACATGTCATCAGCAAAAGAGTATCAGGAGCCAGAGGTTTGCCTTACTGTGAATGAACAGGATCCTAGCAGCTCCCCTACTCCAGGAGAGAGCACAGCCTGTAGCCCAGCATGTCTTCTGCCTGCACCCCTCCCTGATGAGGATATGCCTAATGTTCCAGAAGGCAGCATTGCAGTCTCACCTCCAACAGCAAGTGTACTATCTTTGCTTGAGCAAGACCAGCCACCAGCTTCTCTTCTGGAGTCAGAGGAAATGCATACACTCCAGGAGTGTCACCTGCCTCCCACAACCGGAAGCACCCCCTTCATCTCTGGGGAAGACGGTGAAGACCAGCTATGTAGACCTCAGTCTTCTCCTGAAACAGTCTTCAGAGAAGAGCATTCTCTGTGCTCAGAAAATGAAAGTCCTGCTGTGGGTTTCGATCCTCCCCTGAGTCTAGAACTGTCTGAGCATGACCAAAGCATCAGTACTGAGGCTGAGACTGGAGATATCCCTGGGGAGACACTGTTGCTAGAAGCCACCCTGCCCCTTCTGGAAAGCAGCATTGTCAGTGATGAGAACCCGGGTGAGACCAAGGGAGGTGAGGCAGCCAGTGGAACCGGACAGCTGGAGATGCATGACAGTGATAGAAAACACTCATCAGAACATGATCTGAGTGAGGCAAACTTGGACTCACCCGAAGAGAATGTGGACAAGAAAAAAAAGGGTAAAAAGCTCCCTGAGGCCTCTGATAGGTGCCTAAGAAGTCAACTTGTAGATTCATCCTCTGCTGACAGGTGCCCAGGAAGCCAAGGTTTAGATTCATCCACTGCTTGTTCTGAAATGAAGGTGTCTAAAAATCCTACTGTAAAGCGTTCTAAAAGAGAAGGGCACTCTGGTAGGGCAACCCCGGAGAGCTCAGTGATTGACAGCATCCATACAGATGATCTGGAGGACACTGAAAACCCCAGTGTCAGTGAACGTTCCTCTGATGAAGATATGAAGCAGGAGGGTGAAGGAGTTGGAGTCATCACAAGGCAGACTTTTAAAAGCATGCTGGCAAAGGAAGTTAAAAGAGAAGAAGGGGAGACTTCCCCAAGCAGTGACCCCACCCCAGTTGGCCAGCCACTGCCTGGGGAGAACCTGGAAATTAATGTCTGGTCCAAAATAGATGAGAGAGATGCACATGTGCCCTCAGAAAGCATTCCTTATAAGAGGGACCCGGAGCAGGTAAAAGAGAAGCCAGGACACATTGCCACACAGGATATGGAAGCCTCTGTGAGTGAGGTAGACGTTGAGGATACCCACTCTAAAGATGATGCTGGCCTTGCTCCATCTAGCTTAGCTGGGATGTCAGCCAGTCAGAATGGTGATCCTGCTGGGCCACCAAAATTGGTAACAAGGCCTAAGAGATTGCCTTCTTCAACTTACAACCTGAGACACGCTCATTGTGTGGATGCCTTGGACACTATAAAAGTGACTTCTGAAAAGCAAGTCACACAAGTCAACCCAGCACCAAAAGAAAATGAAGCTTCTGAGAGTGTGGAGCCCTTGGATGAGGATGATGCAGACACGGTGGTGGAAGAGCAGCCCAAGTTCGTGGGATGGTGTGCAGAGGAGGAGAACCAGGAGCTGATCGCCAACTTCAACGCCCAGTACCTGAAAGTTCAGAAGGGCTGGATCCAATTGGAGAAAGAAGCGCAGCCGACAGCAAGAGCAAAGAGCAAGTCCGACAAGCTGAAGGAGATTTGGAAGAGCAAGAAGAGGTCACGGAAGTGCAGGGGTTCATTGGAGGTGCAAAAGTTTTCTCCTGTTCAGATGCTGTTTATGACAAACTTTAAACTGTCTAACATCTGTAAGTGGTTCTTAGAGACAACAGAAACTCGGTCTCTGGTCATTGTGAAGAAACTAAATACTCGTCTTCCAGGAGACATCCCCCTTGTTAAGCACCCTCTTCAGAAGTATCCTCCTTCCACCCTGTACCCCAGTTCACTACAGGCAGAACGCTTGAAAAAACACTTAAAGAAATTTCCTGGAGCCATTCCTGCTAGGAATAATTGGAAAACACAGAAGCTGTGGGCTAAACTACGAGAGAATCCTGGCCAGGTAGAGCCAGAGACTGGCAGTGACATCAGCCTCGGCCCTAACAGTGAAGACACTGTAGAGGAAGTCAGGGAAGGTAGAAATAGCCATCCTCCTGCCAACTTGCCTACTCCAGCCAGCACCCGGATCCTTAGAAAGTATTCCAATATTCGAGGAAAGCTCAGAGCCCAGCGCCTGGACAGCTCACTGGGTGGGGCTTCCGAAATTAAGCAGGGCCGAAAGAGCGTGTGCATCAACCCGCTGATGTCCCCCAAGCTGGCCCTCCGGGTGGGTGCAGATGGCTTTCCTGTCACCCCCAAGAGGGCTGAAGGACGCAAGAGGAAAAGAGGAAAGCAGATGCCTGAAACCTCGCTTAAAGTGGAAGGTCAGAACAAGCGCAAAAGAGCAGAAGGCTCCGGAACTCAGGATGATAAGGACAAGGGGCCAGCAACAAAAGCCAGCAGAGGCCTTTCTGCCAAGAAGCTAGCTGCAAAGGACAGAGTCAGCCAACTATCCAAGAAGATGACCTTGAAAGAGAATAAAATGAGAATCTGTAAAAAGGCTCCTGGGAAGAGCTGCCCACCATCCAGGAAAGAAAAAGAGAATGCAAACAAAAGGCCTAGCCATCCTGCTGCAGCCTCTGAAGTGCTGACAAAGCCTGCCAAGCAAAGGGGGGCAGGAGATGCCTCTGCAAAGCCCCCCAAAGCCAGAGGGAGAAGCAGGAAGCTGAACAGTGGTAGAGGCCGAGCTAGACCCTTGACAAAAAGCCCAGAGAACCAGACTGCCCAGAGAAAGAGAAAGCTCAAGGCCAAACTGGACTCTTCACAGGGCAAACGTCGACGCTTAGATTCCAAGTGATAGCTGGATGGCCCCAAGAGAGGCTGGTCTCTACAAGAAACCTTTATCTTGCATTAACAAAATCTGCTTTTATAAGCTTGTTAAGCCTTTCACGTTGCAGTTACAGAGAACACCAGTTTGAGATGTCAGAAAATGCGTCTCAGCTAGAGACGGGAACTTGAAGAGAGTCCTTCTCCATGGCTAAGGGAAGTTGTACATTATATTCTGGTTGTTCCTTGGGTTTTAAACTTGGAAACAAGCAGTTTTTGTTTTAAGAAGTACAGTGCCTTATTTATCATTTTTGTTTAAAATTTGACAAAAGCTGAGAAGCTGATGTATGTGACTAAAGGCTTGTATTTTATACTTGACGCACAAGCACTTGCTCTGTCACTGAGGAGGCCACCGCTGCGCATGCGTGAGCGAGTGAGGAGCCGGCAGCAGCTGCCTGTGCGCCCCTGGACAGGTGCACCTTGCAGACCGCAGCACAACTCCCCTTTCTGTCTTGTTTGGTTTTTATTTGAGTGATATTTGAAAGCTGAACCAAATCATTTCTATGGTATGTGGAGAATGCAGGGGATTTATAATTATTATAAAAGATTAATGTTTCTGTTTCCTTCTAAAACTCATATTGTCTATCACCCCTTCATCTTTTTTTAAAATCATTTCAGATCATGTTCTCTAATTTGTGTGCCCATGGGACAAAAGCTGTGCTAGAAACACCCCCCACCCCCAAACTGTGTTACTGCTAACACTTGTCATCCTCCAGTTTGGGACCTTGCGAGCATGGTAGTACTACTCTGTGAGGTGTATGTTCTATTTTGTTGCAGCTTTTTGTGTATGTTTTCATCTTGTAGCTGTCATTTGACCATTAGGATGAGTGATTCTTTTTTCCATCCTTACGCAGAGTACTTCCCTATGCAGTGAAAGTCAACATGTCTTTCCAGCCGTAGGAAAGCTTAGCCTTGTGCATATGCATCTAGGTGTGTATCTGCATTTAGTTGCTGTCCACCAGTGTCTCCTGGTACTAGTTTCACAGGGAAATTCTTTCTTCCCCATGCAGTGTATCTGTAAGCTGAGAAATTAGCAATGGCCAGATTGTTTGCAAGTAATCCAGTGTCTCCATGCACATCCCTAATACCATTTTCACATCTGACTTGGAGAGCAGTGGCCTTGAAAGACTAGGACACCCAGGCAGCTGCAAGAAGCTGCCCAGAATCTCAGTGGAGCCACACCCCCATCCCCAGCTGAGTAAAGCTCAGCTGAGACTCTCCAATGTGACTGTTCGTGCCTGGAGTAGGCGTCTGTACCCATTGATAGTTCCAGCCTCGTGGCTAAATGCTTGCAGTATTACCCCTCCCACACCGCTTCACTGTCCCGTGGCTCCGAAATGAGAACTGCAATAATTGAAAGTGGTGATGCTTGCCTTTCCTGGGTGGAGCCTAACACAGCCCCATTGGCTTCACTCAGTGCCTGGGACATTGCTCCATTGTACCTTGTGTGTACTTGACATTTCCATTGGGCCAGTCAGCAAACCACTTGGTTGCTAAAGCCTCCGTCGGCTTTGACGTGTCCTGTCACCAAAATAGGCTTGCGTGGACAGCTGCTGCCCTGTTCTTATTAAAAGTTTCTACTTAGGTTGTTTCAGAGCTTTTTAGATCAACCCAGATGGACTTCTTTTATATGCAAATCATGATAAAACAGACCTTCTACCTATTTTGCTATTGTTAAAGGTTTGCTGCAGATAATGGAAACTTCTGATAATTGGGTAGGACTGGAGCATTTGATTCATGAGAAATTGAGAATTGTGTTGAATTTCACAGATAATGAAAGTTATCATTTCCTTGTTTTTAAATGTCCCCTCTGTCCCATGAGCATTCATGGGCTTTCCCCCTCACTGCCTCCTCCCCCACCCCTTACTTTCCCCACTCCCCATTATTCTTTTTATTATCTTTGACCTTGACCATTCACAAGCTACCTATCGTAATGAAACTGCTGAGTGTGTGCTCGAAACTCTCAGCATTAAGTTGCACAGAAGCATTAATATGTTTTAAGTAGGTTCGTTTTAATATTAGAAAATGGTTTTAAGGCTTAAAAGAGCTTTTCCTATAGTTGTCACTGGATATTGTTGTTGTAGTGACTTAAACAGCCAAGGCTCACTAATGTGAGGTGTATCAATGCCTGTACATAGGAGGCGCCCTTGGCTGCCTGATGACTCCCTTGTAAGGTGCTTGGGTTAGGTTAGAGGGAGGAATGAGTGGTAAGTTGGTGGGACGCTTCCTGTTCCAGGTTTATGCTTCATTCCATTGCTTTTCTGATTGTGTTTTCAATTTTAAAAGCTTCTTCAAGATAGTAGCCTGCATTTGAGGGAGCTATGTGGAAGTGTTTGTTATATACCCAACACAACAGTGCAGTAGACATCCTTAACAGCTTGCACTTGATAGTAGTGACTACATTTATATAAATGGACATTCTACAAAATTTGGACATTTAAGTTTTTTTAATTGTTTCACATTTATTGAACTCATTTTTGATGATCTGGTTAATTTTGTTAATAGAAGAAGGGAAAAGAATCAAAATTTGACAGTAGTTCTAGACTTTTCTGCACCCATAGAGGATGCTAGGAAATCATCCCTTCAGCATCTCCAGGCTTGGCCTTGACTCCATTCGCTTTGTTTCCCTCCCTTCTGTAGCCATTTTCAAGTATGACTTGCCACCATATACAGTGCACTCTGCCCCGCAGTTTGATCCTGAGTCTGAAAGGCATTCTGCTCCTGCCCTGTGCTCAGTAAAGTGGCTGTCCCAAGGCTGGAGCAGAAGTTGCCGATGCCAGAGGACTGGTGTTCCCTCTGTTCAGGATCTGGAAGATGCCCACGAAGCTATCTGAGAAGCTCTGTGTAGCTTGCCTAGAGCGCAGCCTGTTTGGGGAACCCATTTTCTGTCCTGTTAGACTCCCTGGTATGGGCCTGCTGTCTCACTGGGGTTCAGAGTCTCGCCCAGGCACCTTCTCTGTTCTGGGAGCTTCCAGCATAGGAATGTTACCTGAGTCTGTTGATCCATAGTTGCTAGTTCCTGGGATTCACTGGGGTTTGCTGTTTTTATTTTTGTTGTTGTTTGGTAGTGGTGGGTTTCTTTATTGAAAATTTTACACTGTCTTATTTAAACCACAGTCATGCTGTGGGGTGTGTGCCTCATCATTCTGTAATGGTTTAGAGAGAAGAGTCATCTGTTTCCCCCATGGACCCTCTGCGCATCACTCAGCCACAGGTGAATTTCTCACTGTGCACATAAGTCATCAGCAAGCATCACTTCAAGACAGATGCTGTAAATCAGGATTTGGCCTGTTTCCAGCCTTGTGATGGCTTCTGTAGTGAGGGCACAGCTGTCACTCATTTATGGGCAACATTTCTGTTGATTAGCAGGCCTGAGAGTCCCATAGGAAATGACACCATACTATATGACGCAAACTGGAGATTTTGTGGTGTTGCCATCCGAAGTCTGTGCTTGTCAGAATACCAGAAACAGACTGAATAACCCAAGAAGCTGGCCATAGCTGGAGAGCCACCTCCATCCCTCTGGTTTCACCAGTGCAGACCTCCTCTTAGCTTGCCTATAAGCTGTTCCAGACATGCAAACTGTGGGCCGGCTGCTCATGTGTATAAATAAAGTTTTATTGTCATATAACTATGCCCATTTGCTTATTGATTGTCCATGGAGCAGTGGCCATGAAGTCCACAAAGCCTAAAATAGTTAATATTTATATCTTTGAAGAAGCCTGCTGACCCCTGCTTGAGAAAATAATCCCTTTTGGAAATAAATCTTCCCCATTCCTCTTCTTCTGCCTCACACCCTCTGTCTCCCACACCGCCCCCCATCTCAGTTCCATCTTTTAAGCACATTTCTGTGTTCTCTTGCTGTAAGAGAGGCATGTCATTGAAAGTAACTCACCTCTAAACAAGCAGTGTGTCTCCCTTTAAGTCCCTCCCCCAACCCCTCAGTGAAGCCACCACAGCCTGTAGACCAGAACCCCTGAACAAGCTGCCTTTGGAGTTCGGAAGTCATGTGGACTGTCCCATGGTTCACTCCTATAGTTTCTAATCATAGAACTGCCCCTAGCTTCACTTGTTTACTAAAATAAGCCAAGACTGACTGTGATGACATTAGCTGTGCTTCTCTTGGACTTAAGAGTTCTCAACGCCACATGTAGTTGTGGGAAAGACAACCAAAGCACTCTTTATACTGGATTACCATTGATCTGTTTTCAGTCACACACTTTCAAAATAAATTTACTAAAGACAAGCTAACAATAGAATGGTGGTTTTTGAACTGCCTTAGAAAAGGACAAAAAAAATTAGAACATGTTTAACCTGAGTATGACTAAGGAGTTACTGATTGTATCTTCATATCAAATCCAGTCAGCTTCCAGAGTGTTAGTCCTCCCCTCCCCGCCCCCCAAAACTTAAATAAAAGTTTCTATTCTGCATTCCAGAATGAAGTTAAATATCATGCCAAATTTAAAAGATGGGGACCTTGTCTCCTAATTAGTGGACAGCGCTGAAATTTGGACTCCGGGCCTGGTTGTAAGCTAGGCAGACATTCTACCACTGAGCTCTATCCCTTGCCCAATTATTTTGATTTCTTCCCTGTTTTATATTTTCTTATGACTTATTAGCCACTGAAATGCTAGAATGCTTGAGATATAAAGTCACATCTGTGTATATAAAGCAGTCCTCGTATCCACGCAGCAGGTAATTTTCCCTGTGCCTGCTCCCAAATCCTTTGCAATGAAAAGATACTTTTAAAAATTTAAAAACCAGTTGGGCTGGAGAGATGGCTCAGTGGTTAAGAGCACTGACTGCTCTTCCAGAGGTCCTGAGTTCAATTCCCAGCAACCACATGGTGGCTCACAACCATCTGTAATGAGATCTGGTACCCTCTTCTGGCCTGCAGGGATACATGCAGGCAGAATACTGTATACATAATAAATAAGTCTTAAAAAAAAATTTAAAAACCAGCAGAACTTGGAAACTTGCCTTTTGAGACAGCTTTCAGAATAATTCAACTCTTGAAAATTCTGAAGAGTCCTATCACCTATAAGGGATGGATGGTAAGGCCAGCCACTTTGCAGTACCCCATTATTCTATACCCAAGTATGAGCAGTGTGCAGAAGCTGCCCTTATTCATGCTTTTGTTTTTGGGTTTGAGCCCGTTGCCTCCTCATGGGATTGTCCTTTCTCAAGCTGTAGGATGGTGTCTTTCAGTGCTCTGGACCCAGCCCTTCCTCTGGCAGACAGGCAGCTGCCCAGGCATGTGTGCCAAGGAAGGAGACACTGAAGCTTTCACACCCTGTGGGCCCATCCTGTCTGACAGGGGTGCAGTTTGTAAACCACTTGAAAGCATAGACTGCCTGCCTGAAGAGCATGGTATTAGAATACACCAGAGGTTGGATGAATGGATTTACACTTTTTGAATTGGACAAGCAGAGATAATAAAACAGTTAACAAACTATATGCGGTCCATACTACCTAAAATGCTTACTGCCTGACCTTTTAGGTCAGTGTACTGAGCTTTGCAAAAGTCACTACAAATTGTGTGAGCAGTTAGGCACATGGTTTCTTTGTGCATATAGGCCAGCATTGCAACAGTCCTTTTGGGTTTGGGGTATCTTGCTTGTCTGTCTCAGCACACAGTTGTCTTTGTGCAACATTCCTGATAGTGCTTCTAAGGAAGAAAGAGATTGTCTTTGCTCATTAGATACTTGCTGATGAATTGTGGATGTAGCATATCTACTAGGGTCTAGTTTAAAGTACAGTCTTGTAAAAATGCAGTCATGATTGTTATGCATCACGGTGAACTTGACTGATAGAGACATTCCACCAGCAGTGACACATGCTGATTTCCAGTGAACGTAGTCTGAAGTAGTGCCTCTCTGAAAGCATAGGAACTGGTAGTTGCACACCCATAGCCCTCCATTTCTCTTCTATACCTAGGATATGTGCAGATTTACAATTCTCAAGTTTGGTCAATATCTGTGAATATAAGTGGCTGATCTTTGTGTGTTTGAAAACTGAGTCCAGGCCACGCATTTTTGTTGGCATGGCCAGTGTGCCAAAGGCACCTCATCTGTGCACCAGCAGCTTTAGGCAGAACAAGTCCAGGGCCCTCCTGGTCAGGCCTGAAGCAGCTCCTCCTTTGGGGAGTCATTCTTGGTACCTTGCCTTTTCTCTTCCCTTCTGCCTATGCCACTGGCCCCCTTCTGGGTGGCATCTTCTCTGGGACACTCCCTCCCCTAAAGTGCTTCTCTGAATGCATACATGTCACATGAGAAGAATTTCTCTTCATTGCTAGATTCTCACAGTGTTTAGTGGACTGGGTCTAAATGCCATTCAGTGATCACCTTTTCCCCCACTCCAGTTGGTACCATGGTGTACATCTTGTGTTGTGTTGTAGTTAGAGCTGTATGTAGTGTTCAGAAGCACTTGTGGTAAAGACACTATACGAATACAATTTTCATAATTTTGTATATTTATACCACAGGTAGGGATTATTGCTAGAGCCACTGTATCGTAGGGTAATTAATTTCACTAGTGGCTTCTGCATTTTTAGTAGTTCTAGGAGGCTGTGTTAGTGACTGGTTTCAAATATATAGAGTGCATATTTATACACACCACTGTGGAATTTATTTTACTGTGTAAATAGTGATATTTTCCTGTTCAAATGCTTCTATACAAAGTATTTATTTTAACAAAATTAGTTAACTGTCAAAAGGGCTTTCCAAAAACTTCTTGCCATCTGTTCTCCCAGCTCCCATGCTCAGCTCTCAACCCCTAAACATTACAGTAAAGGCAGGAGGCTGTAACCGGGAAACCCTTACTGTATTTGGGTAAACACAGCGTAGATTGGGAACCTTAATGCTGCTCCCTCTGATGCTCCATCCCAGACCAAAGTGGGGCTTGAAGGGGTGTAACTTTGCTCAGCCCAGCATCAGGGCTTCCCCCAGCAGCCCAACTCACACATGCACCATTGGTACGTACATTCAGCTGTTCACTTCCATGGCCTGTGCAGGAATTGACCTTGGTTGTAGTCCCAGGGCAAGCAGACTCATGCCTATGCAATGAGGAGAAACCACTGTGGTTGCCAATGTGAGCTTCTAGTCTGGCTTTCAGAATTCATGAGTCATCCTTTCACACATCGATAGGAGACACACGTCACCTTCTGCACATTGACAAAACCTGGGAACACCTTGGCTTTCCTCCTCACCCTTTCCCATCAAGCATCTGTGCAGATATGGCCCCATCCCACCCATCTATAACCCATGGTTCTAAAATGTATTCAGCTTTACTTCTCAGGAGTCCTGGTCTGCAATTCAGAGCACCCTAGATGTCATGAAACCAATGCTTCATGGTTATGCGTGGCCCTTTTCCCTGTACCTCATCCATGGGCACCCCATCTGTCACCATGCCACTCTGCCAGGATGGCTGGGTTGACCTGCAGCTCCAGGACTCTAGGGTGCTTGGAGACCAGGTATGAAGGGATTACTGTCAGCCATTTGAACTGTAGTTTGCATATTTCTATGGCCTCCCTTTGTCTTTTCTAAACAAGGAAGGCACTTGAACAGCAATGCTGGAGAATGTTTTTCTAAGATGCTGTTTGTAAGCAAATCTGATTTTGAGATGAAATGTGAATGGATAACTAGGTGCCAGGGAATTTAGCACTGAACTAGACAGTCAAAACTTTTATCCTTTACAGAAAGTAGATTCTGTTGTCATCTAAATATTCACAAGATGTAATGCTGTAAATAGTTTTCTAAAAATATTTATTACATGTGCTGTATGCAGACTCATGTTCTGAGTGATGTTGGTTTGCATTGTATTGTAGAAGAATATATTTTGAGTGGTGGACTTCTTTCATAATACAGTTCACTCATGGAGAAAGAAACAAAACCAGCAGGTTGAGAGCTGTTTGGGGCATTTGATCTATAATGGACCATCCAATCCAAGCTTTAACTGCCCCCTCTTCTCATCTGGTTGTGTTATATATATATTATATATATATGTAATATATAATATATATATATATATACAGGTGTACAGTAAATTGGTCAGTGCCCGGGTCTGCAGAGCAGACTTCCAGGTGTTCTTTCTGATGTGTTTCCATAGCAATACGACCCCAGGTGCTGACCAGTCCTGTTGACTCAGAGGATCGGGTTGGGGGACAGCTCTTGCGAAGCCTCTTGCCTTTCCTAAGAGGCTGCTTTACTTGAATTGTTGCTTCTATTTCTTCTGCACGCTCCCATGCCTCAGAACTAGAGCAGTGTGTGGGAACTCTCCTAGCACCAGACACATCAAAAGTGGATATGCCAATTGAAAGGTTAGCGATTTCCCAGGAACTTGTGGTTTCCAGAACAGATGAGACAAAGCTCATTTGGCCATAGAATAAATGTAAGGAATTTTTACCTGAGAAACATATGTGGCCTATTATATTTCCCCCTGCTCTGTCTTACTCACCTTTAGAAGCCAGCCTATGTCCTGCCTTCTGCCTCTATGCCTCAGCTCAAGATGTCCATGGTCCCTAGAGTCTGCTTAGGCTCTTAGTGTGTCCAACTCTGTTGAGCAGCCTTTCCTTGTGACCGTCCTAAACTTAATGAAAAGGAATACCCACACCCAGATAACCATTGTTAGAAGTGATGTTTTTTAGGCTTTTGGAATGTCTCTCTTTTTTTAATATATATATATATATATATTTCTGATGGTGTTTGGGATTTTTCACTAGTGTTTTTTAGATTGAAGTGGGTGCATTAAGGTAAACTTTCCACTGCTGAGCCCAAAAGCGTGCAGAGGAAAGAACTTGCCCTGCATTGTGTTGTTGGGGAGGTGACTACTTCTGGTGAGGGGTGGGGGGAGGGTCCTGTAGATGATATGGAGGTGAAATAGAAATTCTGACCAGACATTTCCTAAGTCTTTGATATTTTGTAATGAAAATCCCCACCTTAGCCTCGCTTAATCTCAATGTAAGCCTGCTGTTTACCCTCAGGGAACAAGTGGTTTTCACAATTGAGCTCCTCCAAGGTCCTGGGCCAGTGCCTGCGGACGCTGGTCATCTTTGTGATCTCATGGCATTATTTTCCCATATGCATTATGACATGAAGAAGTTCAACCCCACCCTGTATGAAAAGCACAGCCCAGTGCCCTAATTTAGGCTAGTGTCAAGCCTTTGAGGGGCCTGGGGGTCCTAGGAGCCCATGCAATTTAACTGAAGCTCAGGTGTGCATTGGATTTTGCTTCTGTTAGGCCACAACCCTTCAGAATGAGTTTAGGGCAGGGGCTACGGACCCGGCTCCGCTTCAGGGAGCTGAGTCTCCACCGTTCTCAAGTTTTTCCCGGTCCCTCCTGGTGTTGTTGCCGAGGTCAATCTTGTAGGTGTTTGGATGCTCTCCTTTCTGCTGTCTTGTGAGTCTTAGCCAGTGCTCCGGATGCCCAAGAGTGGGGCCTCTGGAGAGTCCGGCTCTCCCTGACCCCAGCACCTTCCCAACTAGTGAAGTGAGAAGAGTCTGCCTTTAGCCACCTGGCAGAGCAGCACGTGCCTCTTGGGCCTGGATTTCACTGTTAGTGAGTGTAGGAAAATACTGTGTCTTTAATGGATGAAAATTCAATGTATGCTGTGAATTTGTTGGTTTGAAACATTGAAAATTTTTCATTAGACAATGTTTACATACCTCACCTGAAGAACCTTTGAGAGTGTATATATGAAATTTAAAAATATATTAAGTTGCTTTAAAACAGTATGTATAGCTATAAAAGTTGGAGTTATTTTAACTTTGAGTATGTACTAAGTCTTTTAAATATTGAAATCATGTAGACTTTTTGTGCTTCTGTGTTTTGCTTTTCTTGTTGGACCACCTAGATAACTGTGTTCTTGTTATTGATAAAGGGGCCCACACTGAAATCCAAGCTTGGAAGGATTTCCTGTGGTGGTTAAGATTTTCTGGTTTGGTTTTGAGGTGATGGGGTGTGGAGCTAGAGGACGATGTGTGGGAGGGATTACTCTAATGTTGACATCTATTCTGTGAGCTTTTTCAAGGCGCTTATTTTATTGCAGCATATTAAACTTCTTTGATATTAAAGTGTGTTTGTGTAGTCACTGGAGAGAGAACAGAATACAGCACAGCCTCCTGCCCCAATGACACATGGCAGTGACTGTGTGAGCCCCGGAACTGGGCATAGAGAAGCCCTGAGCATACTACATAAACCCTCAGTCATGCTGTCAGTTAGCCTGACTTCAGGAGACAGGCGGCAGAGCAGCAGCACTGTGGGATTCCAGGTGACGGAACAGGAAAGGGCCAGTGGTCCTGAGGGGAGGGGAGACGCCAGCCGGTGCTGTCCAGTCCTGTGACCACCTCCCACCCCCATCCCCCGCTGGAATATGGCAGAAAAGAAATGGCATTTGTCAGGGCTTCTACTGTGATCTGCCTCGATGGATCCTACATAGTGGCTGTCTAGCAGCCCCTGGTTTTGCTTTAAAACAGAAGTTGTAAATTTTCAACCTACAGATGTGTTTATTTAGCCCAGGATTTAAAAAAAAGTTTAAAAACTAAGTGTTTCATTTCAAATATTGGAGTTTCTAATTTTGTGTTGTGGAGTTTGTTTGTTTTGTTTTGAGGGTGTTGTTTGTTTTGTTTTAACCTAACAAATTTAGCTCATGATGAGAACCAGCTGGTACAAATAGACTGGAAAATGCTCTTCAGGTGCCACCGTCTCTAGCAGCGAGAGTTTCTGTTTGCCCGTTGGCACCCCACTTTAACTGGCCGTAGGAATGATAGGCCAAGGAACACTTGCTTTATCTCCTTCCCAGACACTGCAGCCTAAATAACCTACTTGGTTTCCCTTTCCCTTCTCTGCCCTGCTCTATGTTCCCGCTCCAAATCCCTAACTATTATGAAGACACCAAAGTCATCGTCCCTGCGCCCTTTCAAGATGGTCACGTGCTCTTAGAGTGGGGATTGCAACATCACTGCCTTTTTAGCCTGAGGTCAGTCAGTTCATGGCCCTGCATCAATAGAGGGCTTGGCAGGTCCTTTAGCTTTGGGGACCTATCTGGGGGACTCAACCTCCCAGACACTGAGATTCTTATTCATCTCCTAAGTCAAGGGTTTCTGGTCTGATGCATGTTTCCTCCTCCTCCACTGGCCTTCTAGGATGTCTGAGAATACGTGCTGCTCTCTAATCTGTTGCCTGGATGCTCCACGCTCCTCGGAATCTGGTTAAATGTGTGAGTGACTCAGTAGACAAATGCTTAAAACATTAGTGTCGCTGTGAACACTTGGCGGCAGATGAGGGTAAGCAGGCTCCCCAGACTCACACACCCCTTCCTCCAGGACGAACAGACCTTGCCACATCAGTATTAGCAAACTGTGATGACTGACCAGTGTGGTAGCCCAGGGCCTTGCTGCCCTGGAAGGGTGAATGCTAGTAGCTGCAGACTCATTTTGATGAAGAAAGAGACCAGGCAGACAGAAAATCAGTGAATCAATGTCATGTTCACATGGAAGACAGTGGACAATACTGACATATTCTAAAACAATACTTCTGGGGAAAGGGCAGGTGCAGCTCCCTCAGGGACTGTTTTAAGCCAGTTTCTAAGAGTTGACCCAAAACAAGACTACAGAAACCCCAAACAAAAGGTCACAACCACATAGCATCTGAAAATCAAAAGACACTGGAGGTTGACTTTAACATATAAAAATACTATAACAAAATGAAATACAAATATATATTAGAATCTGTAAGTATTCTGTATAAAGAAATACTTTCATGGTTAGGCTAACAGCAGGCAAAGAGGAAACAAAGCTGGTCTTTTCCATTTCTTAACATCATCGCAGGGCTGCCCAAATACCAGCTCCTGGAGGACTTACCCTGCTGGGCCTCTTCTGTGCACATCTAATGGAAATAGCCAGTGACCACAAAGCAAACTGAAGGACTTTACCAAAGGGAACACAATGTGGAGATGATTTCTCAAAGTTGCCTTCTTACCCGACCTTAAAAGCCCAGCTGTGAACGGGATGGGGATGATAGACCAGGCCCTTGGCTTGCAAGGAAGTGACTGAGTCAAAGGTAAAAGTTGAGCCTGGGGTTCGTGGCTCTCCTGCCCTTGGTGCCCTCACATTGCAGTGAGTCTTGATTCTCAGACTCAATAGAAGACTGGGGGAGTGCAGGGGTGTAGAAGGGCCTTTAATGTTCACAAGGATCTTGGAACCTTTGCATCAGCCTTTCACTTCTCTCCCCAAGGCCTTGGGGAGAGGCAGCATTACCTGACTGCGGGTGCTTCACCTGCAGCAGTCTGAGCAAACCTGCCAGTCCATGCCTCTCAAGCCCAGGAATCAGCTTTTCCAGTGAGGGTGGCTGGAGATGGTAACTTCCACAGGACTGAGGAGGCCAGAACCTCTATTTCTAGAAAGGAGCATGAGGCCAAATGCCTACGCTCTTCTTCCCTGTGCAACCTGGTGTAGCTGCTTGCCAGGATCCCACAGTGGCCTGGAAGCTTGGAGTAAGAGAAAGACACTGGGCAGAGTTGGGTAAATCCCCTAGAAGCCTGGGCCGCTGCCCTCTTGGGGAGTAGCAGTTCTGTGCACCATGGCCTTGCTCAGGGCTTAAGAAAATGGAGCCTGCCCCCCGCCCCACCTCTCCAGCAAAGGGTGTACCCAGTCATGAGGACATTGACCAGTTGGTCAGGGCAGGGCTCTCTTTCCAGCCCAGAGTCCCACTAGTCTGAGAGCCATTACGATAGGAGGTGCTAAGTTCTAAAGTCACAGGAGGCTTGTGTCCTCACCAGCACTGAAGGCTCCGCATAGTGTCCGTATGGGTGGGGGCTCAGGTGTAAGGCCTTTCCATGCTCTGTACCTACACTGCCAGATGGAAGCAGCCAAGAGAGGGACATGCTCACATCTCTGGCCCAAAAAGAAACACAACCCACACACAGGCCAGGGATACACCCACTCGGGGAGAAGTGAGAACATAGAAACCTTTCTCCCTTCAGCAGCTCCCTGTGAGGCTCAAACCTCTTCTTTCTACACTTCACTCTACATGGAAGAGAAGCCTGTGTGTCGTTCTGCTGTGTATCTGGTGGCTTCCAGCAGCTTTCCCTGCAAACTCCTAGAGTGAGGAGCTGCAGCCTGGGCCGTTCTGGGCACTCGGTGGTGCTTAGGAATAGTTCACATCAAGGCTGCACACCCACAGAACCCACTCCAGATTGGGTACGTAAATACCTGCTAATGAAGTTAATGGAAATGAATCTTCTAACTCCTCAGGCCTCTCTCCTGAGACCAGTGTCTACATGGTTCCTATCTACCTCCCTGCTGCTGCAGACCTAAGGCCTGGAATGGACAGAAGTCTGCCCAGAGCCACAGGGCAGAGACTCTTTAGTGTCTGATCATCTGACCTCCTCCTGTTCCATATGGTCTCAGTACAAGGCTTCAAGCCAGGCCTCCAGTTGAGGAGTTCCTGGCCTCACCCAGCTGCTCCTCACACCCCATCCCTCCTCTGCCAGAGGCACCAGCAGCTTTTGGCTAGGGAAACCGGGGCCCAATGCCCCTTTTGTAGCCAGTAATGTCTATTCAGCTGGAGCCAAGAACCCCATGCCCTCTTTGGTAGGGTCTGCCACCCCAAGCATAAGAACCCCCTCACAGAAGCTTCCATGGTCATCCTGTATCCTGGTCCTACACAAACCCCACCCCACCCCAACCTCTTCCCGAGCTGTGGAGGCAATGGGCTACGTGACTCAAGGAAAAAGGGTCAGTTCCTTCCCCATGGCAGGAGGTCTTCTCCTGGAGTGTGGCCTGCTGCTGGTAGATGTGGCAGCAGACCTTTGGCCAGTACCCCGGCAGGTGGTTGTCCCCCAAAGGACCAGAGGCTACTGGGACATTAACTCTTTCAGGCCAGTCAGGGTCACAGGCCAAGGGAGAAGCAGTAGAGACAGGGTTAAGCCTCCTTTTTCTGTCCCAGGTAGCAGGCAGAGGAGTGCCACCTTCTGCCACCGTTCGTGGCCTGACCTCACACACACATTCATTCAACAAATATTTATTAAGCGCCTATCTGTGCAAGGCACTTTGGGAGAGGGCGCGGCAGTCCAGGCCTTGCTTGCTCCTCTACCCCGGCAGTGCAGTCCACTGGAAAGGCAGCTCAGTGTCCCCACGCCCTCCAGGACCATCCTGGTGATGCCCGCACCTCAGCACAGCCGCTAGTGCACCACCTGCGCATCACGCACACTGGGCACAGCCGCACTTAGTGGGCTTCTCCACCTCCTCAGCAAATGAAGTCCCGTCGCTGCACTGGAACGTGAGCTTCCTCCGCTTCAGCCGTAGGCCCTGGCAGCAGCCTTGGCCCGGGCACGCGCCCCGGCACTCCACCCACGACAGCGGGCGCGTGGTCTGGCAGATGGCATAGCCCCTCTGGACCCGGTGAAAGTCCCGGACAGGGTCCCCCCGGCACTCGGACTCTGGATGGGACAAATACCAAGAGAGAGCCTCAGAGCACACCGTGGGAAGCAGGAGGGGGACTGTGCAGCATCCTAGGAGGGCTCCGCTGGGAGGGCTCTCTCACCCCTCGGTCCCGAGCATCCTCCCCCATCTCTGCATGCACCTAGGCTGGGCTTCCTCCTGGGCCCACAGTGTGATTGGGGAAGGAGGAAGCAGCTAGCTGCCCAGGCCCTCCAGGCCAGAGTGGCTGCCAGTTGAAGTGGTTCCCACTGTACAGGTGTGCAAGAAAAGCTGAGGCCTGGAGGCGACGGCGTTATGGAAGCATTCCTCGATGGAGAGAAGGACCTTCTGACCCTACGGTGCCCAAGGCTGAATTTCTCCAGCTTCCCTCTTCCCAGCCTCTGCATTCTGGGGTCTAGCCAACGTATCTTGGTGAAGGGACCCAGAGAAAGTCTGGGAAGAAATTCCCTAACCTTCGACATGCCACACCTAGGTCCAAAGCTGATAGACCAAGATGCTTGAGCCTGGCTAGGAGCTGTTACTGGGTATGCCTGGATGGTCTCTTCCGTGGAGACACCTCAGCCAAGAAGGGCAGGGCCCTGGACAAGGAAACTGCAGGGCAGACTGGGCCCAGGAGATGGAAAAGGTGGAGCTCTGTGCCCAGAGGGCAGGGGCACAAAAGCCCAGTAGTCCCCTAAGTACCAGAGGTGGGGGAAAGAAGGAGGAAGAGGATGGCAGGACGTGCTGGGGTTTGAGGATGATAACATGAAGCTCCTACAGCAGAATGGTGGGGAGGGACTCAGCAGAGGGCAGTCAGGAGGGGGCCCCCTGACCTTGCTCACACAGCTCGCCTGAAAAGCCTGGGTTGCACACACAGTGTGCCCCTTTGGTGGCTGAGGCCTGGCAGTGCCCATGCAGGCACTGCAGGCCCCCACAGGGCTCTGCCACAGCCCCGACCTGGTTGCACAGAGCCCCTGAGTACCCATCCTGGCACTGGCAGCTGTAGGCAAGAGCATCAAGGGGCACGCATTTCCCATGGACACATCTGGAAGAGACAAGAGAAGAGAACTGTGAGAACAGGCTAGCCCACGCACCAGCCAGAGGGTGTCTCACCCCTCCTAGCCTTGCACTAAAGGGGCAAGGGGGCAGGGGGGGCAAAATGTGATTCTATGCTTGTCCAGTGAAGAGCTTAAAGCCAAATAATAATAATAATAATAATTAATAATATCTTGCCGGGCATTGGTGGCGCACGCCTTTAATCTCAGCACTCGGGAGGCAGAGCCAGGCGGATCTCTGTGAGTTCGAGGCCAGCCTGGGCTACCAAGTGAGCTCCAGGAGAGCGCAAAGCTACACAGAGAAACCCTGTCTCAAAAAACCAAAATAATAATAATAATAATAATAATAATAATAATAATAATATCTTATGTCAGGTCAGATGCTCCAATTTAAAGATTTAAAAACACAGCTCATGAGGCAATGCTTGCCGTAAGCAAACCGGCTTGCAGAACAAGGACAAGTGAGTGAGGGTGATGGTTCTCTCGGTCCATCCCAGGCTTACTTGTGGCCATGGCAGGGGCCATCCACTGGCTGGTCACAGTGCAGGCCCCCCCAGCCAGCCTCACAGTGGCACACGGGCCCTGGGGTGGCATTGGGCTGGCAGATGCCGTGCAGACAGTAGAGCTTTCGGCAGGGTTCACAGCCCGGCACAACACCCGGCTTCATCTGTGTCTTAGTGAAGTCCTGCAGTTCATTGTTGATGTACAGATTCCGGATGCAACCGTGGAAGCTGGTGCCATTGAGGATCTGCCACAGGCGGAAGGCAGCTGAGTTCACGTCCACGGGCATCCCTGGAGTGACAGGAAGAAACAGTAGGCTGTGTTGGGACTAAGCCATGCCTGTTGGACGGCTCTGCAGTGTCTCCTTTTGCCCTTGGGCTCTGTCCTATCTCTGCAGAGGCCCTTGGCCACCCTGGAGGATCAGACTTTCCAGGACCATGTGGAAGGTCTACTTCCTCTGGGACCAGAGCTGGGAGTCAGGCCAGGCATGGTCAGTTGAGCAGCTAGACTCTGGGATGCCTGTTCCCTAAGTCTGGCTATCTCCCCCTGAGACCCCTTCCTTCCCTCCGGGACATCTGCTTTCCTGGAGACCCTAATTGCAGCAAAGAACTCATGTGCAGGGCACTTTGACACCTGCTTTTGGGCTAGTGACTTTGCAGCAACCCCAAGGCAGAAGCTGCCAGTCCCTTTCTCAGCCTCAAGTAGTAGGAACAGAGCTGGGCTCACTTAGGGGGCCTGGCACTCCCCAGGCTGAGACAACAGAATGATTGCAGGTGGTCGACAGGGGCTCCTGGCCTGCAGCACTTGCGGGTCCACTGGGGAGTCTCCAGCTGATAGAGACTCTGTCTGAGTCTCTTGCAGTGTTTCTGGCCTTTGAGGGTCCAAGACTAGAAATGGATGCCAGACATGGGAAATTTCTTCTGGTCCAGAGCCAAGAAGGGTGCCCATGGTCTAGAAGACAGCTGGGAAAGACCCATCCCTCCCCAGGCCTGTTGGCCATCCCCTTCTTGGTTAGTCTGGGTTGGTCAAATGTAACTAGCTACCATCCAGGGCAGCACAGTCCACCAGAATAGCCATTCAGTAGGACCACCTCATCCTTTGGCATCTCCCTGGCCATAGCACAAGCTCTCCTGACCAGTCTCAGGTCAGAAAGCACAGGAGGTCCCTGCCTGGGGACAGCCATCACCATGGCTAGGTGAGAGGCTTGAAGAGGGATAGCTGTAGCTCTGTCTGGAAGGTCCTCACCTCCCACATAGAGGGGGGCCTCGCTGTTGAGCGTGTAGTGCTTGCCAAAGTTGTCCATGGTCATGGGGCTGCCGCCATCGATGGAGAGGTTCACCATCTGGTCAAAGGTGACCAGCTCAACGGTGTGGAACTGCCCGTCGTTGATGGTCTCGGCACTGGAAGGAGATGGGGGGTACCCCCACCCAGGGAGTGGGCCTCAGGAAGACCCTCGCTAGGCACATCCCAGAAAGGCCACCAACCCAGCCACTGCTCCCCAAGGAGACAAACCTCTCAAGCCAACAAAGTGAACTTTGGCCTGGTGCCTCCTACTCCCGCTTCCTGAGGCCCGGGGAGAGAGCTTCTTCCCCAGTTAGGGGCTACCTCTGAGGTGAGGGGGGATGGGGAAAGATGGGTGCCAAGGAGCCTCAGCTCCAAGTGGGCTGGACTCAGGAGACCAAATGGCCTTCCCTCTTGGCCAGCTGAGTTTCTGTTTTTGGCCTGGGAGCCCCACATCCTGGCATGCCCACCCAAGGAAGGCTGACAGTCTGAAGAATTCCTACCTGTAGATAGCAGAGCTGGGGTAGCTGCCTGGGTCATAGCTAACACGGACATGGCCCTGGTACAGCTCAACTGCGATGTGGTCATTATCCCCATTGTACAGGAGGATCCCATTGTCCTCTGCTGTGGATACCTGAGAGGCAAAGGTACTTTCTCTCCCATGCTACCCCTCACAGAAGCAGCGCAGGTAGGTAAGTGAACAGAGGGGACTCTAGGTTGGAAGGGTGATGTCATATGGAAATCATTCTCTCCCCCTCCTCCTCTGCTGACCTAGGCCAGCAGTTCCAGGTTCACTTGCCAATCGCTGCAGACCAGCCAGCACTGGACAGCAAAAGGCTGGCTGGGGCTTGGAAAGCATTTGCCCAAGAACAGGTAAAAGACCAGTTGCCCACTGGGAAACAGGCAGTACACAGCCGCCACAGTGTCGTGTGGGAGCCCCTGTGAGCCTTGAGGAACTCGTTACAAAGCGGGGGGGGGGGGGGGGGGGGGGGGGGGGGGGGGGGGGGACGAGACCAGAGAGGAGACGCGTATGGCAGGGTCTCCCTGCTAGAGCTCTCTAATGCTGGAAGGAGATGCTTGGGAAACAGGGTCTGTGGTTGGAGATGCAGGTATTTGGGAGGGAGGTCCCCGTGGCTGTAGGAAGCACGATTGCCTCCTTCTGTCTGGCTCCTCGTCCCTGCATTCTTCTGGTAAACATCCTGATTCACTGGTCTATAGAGTGGGCACCTGGACCAAGGCTAGATAAATCACACTAGCTCATTTCCTTGGACCCATTGATTGGTCAAGGAATAGGTATGCAAGAAAAGTCTGGCCAATCAGAGAGCTTCCCCTGAGACCCTTGGTTGTTGAATTAGAGTGCAGGCAAAGAGTCCCTTAATGTGTGACAGTGAGACCTCCTGAAGATGTTAGAATAGTCCGAGCAATGGCCAGGGCCAGGCAGGGGCCGGGCCCAGGCAGGGCTGGGCTGGAGCCGGAGCTGGGGCTGGAACCAGGGCAGGTTTTGCCTTGAGCGGATAAGTTGCCTATCTTGTTGAGGGCAGTGTGAGAGGAGAGAAGTGAGCCTGGCTGAGGGGCTGAGGCAGAGAAAGAACAAAGAAAAGGAGAGCTGATTGGGTGCTTGTAGCCAGGGATGGAATTTGAGGCAGAGGAGTCAAGAGTTTACATTGTCTACTGGGCCAAATGCAGTAAAATCTGCTCCCCTCTCTTCCTCTGGGACGTACTCAGCACAACAGCCAGGGTTTTCATCATATGCTGAAGTAGAACCTGATTTTTCCCCCTCAACAGGATGATGTTCTGAGATGATATTGAAGGCACAAAAAGGACATTTAGGAGACTCCAAAACTGTTGGTTAGAGACAAGCCCAGAACTCACTCTGGCCACATGGAGCAAGTCTGTCTGCTGCACTGGAGGCCAGAGCTGAGCAGAAGGAGTGATAGAGCTATGAACAGGGCAAGTTTAGTTTTCTGGATACTGTCCCTGCACAGTTGTCCAAGAAGTTACTCAGAACCTTTCCGAGGTACTCAGACTGACTCATCCTAACCCAAGGATAACAGCAATTCACACAGGTCCCTTTCAGTGCCCCTGGACAGGGGTGTACCCCGACATTCTGATGAGCAGGGGTGCTCATCTGACTCCCTGTGAGTGACCGGGTCCCCAGGCACACACCTGAAGAGTGATGTTGGCCCGAGGCCAGTTCTGTAGGTCAGTGAACTGCAGGTAAGTGTCACGGTCCACAAAGTTGACACTGAGCAATTTCTCACATTCAGGGCCGCCGAAGCCTGGCAGGCACTGGCATACAGGCCGGCTGCCCTGGTCTACACAGTTGGCTCCATTCTGGCACTCAGTCCCCTCACAGGGGCTCCTGGGGGCAGGTGGAATCTCACAGAGCTGTCCGCTGAGAGGAAAAGACACAGGTCAGAGAGGGCAGGGCTAAATGAGGGGAAGGGAATCTCTTCCACTGTGCTGATCAGAAACTCGCTAACCACCCCAGGAAAATGGACCCTTAAAGGGACAGAAGATATTCTTTGTGGATGTTGCTTTCCAAGGGAGCTGAGTTCCAGGAGGACACCCTGGAGCAGCACCTGCCACATCACCTGGCACTGCCCAGAAAAGAAAATCCCACCCGAGCCACTTTCTAGAAAGATCTCAGGTGATCAGCATGCACATTGAAACTGAAGAATCACTCCCTCCCCATGCCAATAACTCTGTAAGGCAGATTTTATAATCCAGAAGAGAAAACTGTGACTTAAAATACAAGTGGTGGTAAGGAGAAACCAGAAATAAAAGAGGGCACATTACTACCACCAGACTTACAGAAATAAAAACAGTTAACTGGGGGTGTGGTGGGAGATAGAGCTAGACAAAGACACTGCAAGAAAAAAATATAGGCCGATGTCTCTAAGGAACACAGGCAAAAAGTCCTCAACAAAATAGCCGCAAATCAAATGGAGCATGGACATTGTTATATACCATGGCCATTCAAGTTTTACCCCAGGAGCACAAGGTTGGTTTAGCATCTGAAATCAATCAATGTAGAACATCATAGTAACTAACATTAAAAATCAAACAAACTTCAACAACCCTTCAACAAATTCGAAGTAAAAGGAAGTCCATCAGCTTAATGAAGAACAGCCAGGCTGGGCGGTGGTGGCCCACGACTTTAATCCCAGCACTCGGGAGGCAGAGCCAGGCAGATCTCTGTGAGTTCGAGACCAACCTGGTCTACAGAGCTAGTCCAGGACAGGCCCCAAAGCTACAGAGAAACCCTGTCTCAAAAAACAAACAAACAAAAAGAACAGCCAGAAAACACACACAGCCAATATCACACTTGATGGGCAGAGGTTGAATGTTGCCCTGTATAAATAGAAGCCAAGAATGTCTGCTCTCACAAGCTTCATATAGCAGTACAGTGCAGGGTCTGTCCAGAGACCCTGTTAGGACAGAAAGGGAGAAAATACACATCTTCATTGAGAAAGAAGAACAAAAATTATCTATGTGTAGATGATATTATCCTGTAGAAGAAAGTCCTAAGGAATCTGCTAAAACACTCTTAGAACTAATTAAAGAATTCAACCTGATTTACAAAATCAATGCACACACAACAAATGACATTAAGAAATCAATTCCACCAGGCGGCAGTAGCACACGCCTTTAATCCCAGCACTCGGGAGGCAGAGCCAGACAGATCTCTGTGAGTTCAAGGCCAGCCTGGTCTAAAGAGCAAGATCCAGGACAGGCACCAAAACTACACAGAGAAACCCTTTCTCGAAAAACCAAAAAAGAAATCAATTCCAAGGGGCTGGAGAGATGGCTCAGTGGTTAAGAGCACTTGTTGCTCTTGCTGAGGACCTGAGTTCAATTCCCAGCTCCTACACGGTGGCTCACAACCACTTATACCTAAGTTCCATCAGATCTGATATCCACTTCTGACTTCTTTGGCCAATTGATGCATTTGGTGCACACATAAACATACAGGCAAACACTTGTACACATAAATAAAAATAAATCCATTCTATTTACAGTATCATTTAGAAGAATTAAAATTAGGAAATAATTTCAAAATTAAGTATGAGGAGCTAGAGAGTTAGCTCAGTGGTTAAGAGCACTGACTACTCTTCCAGAAGACCCAGCTTGGATTCTCAGCACCCACCAGGCACACACTTGGTGCTTAAACACACCCACAGACAAAACACTCATACACATAAAATAATAATTTAAAAAATGTGTAAAAATGAGTGTGAGGCATGCACTTTAGAAATGACAAACACAATTGTTGAAAGAAGCTAAAGTAAGTCTCCGTATGCGGAAAGCAATTCATGCTCAAGGATGGGGAAATCCAATACTGTTTTGTTAAAAT